>BGPR01015531.1:0-36475 GCA_013235015.1 Araneus ventricosus
AATAGTTGAATAACAGATTTATCAGCAACAAAATCTAATTCATTGTCTATCTCGTCTTACTCACTGTCATCTAAAGTCCACAAAAAATTCAAGGCTTCCTGTGCAGTTAAAAATTTACGTGGCATTCTAATATCACAGCATCAAAATAATTTTCAAAAGAATCAAAAGTCAAGCATGCAAAAGCGGAAAATACTAGGTCTGCATCGATAAATTTCAAAATACAACTGACTGCATGAGCATCATGACTCAGTTCCTTGAGAACAATTGGCTCCAGCCATTATGTCTGGTCATAATATGCCCTAAGTGCTTGTCAGACAAAGTTCTGGCGCCTGTATTACTTGTAGAGTTGCAATCTTTCTAATGCAACAGAAAAAGGAAGGACTTTCTCCATTACTCAGCTGATGGGAGTTTGGTAGTAATGGATTGTAACATCGTCCGATTTATAGGACAGTCGAAAATGTAGGGAGAATTGATCTTCTAGATCATTTTTTGGCAGCGATTTTTAACTAGAATAAAAGTATGGAATATTTCCTCAATAAATTTATAGGTATTTTTTCTTGGAGTTCAAAACTTTAAAAAACTTGTGTATTGAAAATGTAGGAAAAATATCTGCAAAATCGCCATTTTAAAAATTTAATAAAAAATATCTAACATTAATTTAAACGTGCGAGAAAGTTATAAATTACTCCTGAATAAAAAATCGTCTTTATTTAGAATTAAAATATTCAAAAGAATTTATATAAAGGCCACTTATGTGTGCTGTCCTATTTTTAGGACGATGAGGAAATATGGGTTAAATAGATAAAGAAATTTTTTAATTGAATAATACCGCTACTATGAAAGTGTTGATTTCTTCTCTGACGTCTTCTTCGCTGAATTCTTTTGTCTCCAAATGTTTTTCGAGCAACACGTCTATCAATGCTTTGTGCTTTCCATCGGAAATTGCTCTCTCTCCACTTAAGTATCTCTTCTTTTTCTCTTCTATCATCTGAGGATTTCCCAAAAAAAATTAATGGTGATGAGTTTAAATAATATAAAATAAAAGAATAACAAATTGAGTAGCATGAAAAAGAGGTTATTTTATTCTTTGTCATATGTGTTCAGCAATGTAACTAGCCAAAAATAGTTCGACAAGTTCAAGTATTAAAAGCTAAACCTAATGTAGTCCCTGTAATTGTATCAGAAAAAAATCTATTGTAGTACATATACAGAGTCTCCAAAAAAAGTGGAACAAGCGTTCATTTCCTTAAACATTGCTTCTAGACATAGACTTCCAGCTGCAAAGTTTCATCATATAAGGTATCAGTTTGTATGAAAACATTTTGGCTTCTGTGAAGGTTATTGTTAATAAAAAGTTTTTAAAAAATTAAATTTTTGTACGTCCCCCACAGAGTAAAAGTGTCAGTAAAGTATTTATTTCATACTCCTCTATGTATAAACCGAATTTCACGACTCCATCTAGAAGACTTCAGAAATATTATAAGGCAAATTTATTGACTTAAACCACTTTTCCGTACCTCCGACTGGTGTTTGAGCAAGTTTTTCGGCGGTCCAATTCATGGAAAATGCATTTAATACAAATGGTTATTAGAATGTCGAATCATAAAATAATCCATTTATTAACTCTTTTTAAATTTATGAAAATGATCAAAGAAACCATAAACAGAAGTATTATGAAATTTGTTCAAAATGTGTCCTTTCGTCATACATAGTTGCATTCTTCTAACAATATTTGCGTACATGCGATCCAGTTCAACACTTGTGACATAAAGTCAGGCTTCTTGAATTCGTCGGCAAAAATCTGCTAAGTCTACAGGAAGTGCGTCGAACACAGACGACTTAAGCGACCCCATAAATAATAGTCGAGAGTCATCAAGTCAAGGAGTCTAGAGGAAATTCAAAAGGACCCTGTAACCAATACACTTATCAAGGAATTCCGCATTCAACCATCGTATTGCAGCTAATGTATGGTGAGGTGGAACGCCATCCAGTGGTAATCACACGTGTGGAAGAACTGCCAAAGGCAATTCATCTGTCATCTCAGACACAGAGCCATTTAAAACTAACTGCATAAATCGGTCACCATTCAGTGTGCTGATGTACAAAATGGAGCCAATCAACGAGTTTCTGAAAATGCTACACCACATATTTATAGAAAATTGCCTCTGATGATGAACCTTTTGTGTGAAGAATGAATTTGTATCTTTCCAAAAGTGGTCGTTTCGGCGATTGACATTTCCATCCCGATTAAACCGACATTCGTCTATCAAAATTATATTTCTCAAGAAAGAAAGATTAGACTCTACCTGAAGAAGATCGTAGTAGTAGAACCCAACTGAAAAACTCTAGACGTCGCTCATGATCTGACATTAACTGTCCACGAATGCTGTAGGGATGCCAGTTATAACGTTTAAGCGTTATCCCTACCATCGTTTTCGGCATGTTCAGTTCTAAACTGACTCTTCGTATACTACCATGAGGGTATGACTTGTATAACGTCTTGACCTCATCGATGTTCCCTGATGATGTAAGGATCTTGTAGTCTACAATCGGCGAACCATTCCGTAAATAAACTTCCTAAAAGGATGCAAGAATACGGGAAACGCCGTTTATATTCTTCTGCAGCCAGTTCAGCATTGCGGTTTCATTCAGCATAAATCATTATCATTTCAAAACGTCGCTCGTTATTGAAAGCTACCATATTTAAATTAAGCTTATCATCACGCAAACAATTGCAACCAAAGAATTTTATTTTGTCGCACAGTATTGCACTACTTTTCTCAAATGCCTTGAGCTTTCAGTTTCTTCAGTTCATCTTCCAATCTATGTAAAGTCGAAGGTTACAAATGTAGACCAATCAAACTGAACAACAGTAAACGTGTGTAGCAAATTACTTTCAATTTATGACTATTGGATGATGTACTACATGGCAAATATTTACATGTAGAATTTTTTTGTATTGAATAAATTTGCATTTCTATAATAAATGACTTGGAGTAATCATCCATTTTATGATTTAAGAAATATTTGAGATCTTAGATTATTGAGATTAAAACTAAAATTTCAATAATAAAATCATTTGTAGACACATTTTAACTTAAGCATCAGAGAATTTATAACCCAGATACCTGAAAATCATTATGATTATATTTGAAGGAAAATTTAGAGAAGTAATTATAACGGAAAAGCGTTTCATTGAGTGTGGAGAAGATATAATCACAATCTATACAAAGGTTTTAAGGATATTTATTAAATTTATAAATTTACAAAGGATGGGATGTGCGGGTTGTGTTATCAGTATGACAATTGTGGAAACCCATGAAAAGATATGTCTTGAAAAACCTGTGAGAAAGCACCCTTAAGAAAGACATAAAATTAGACGGATTGTGTGCATTCATAGGATTTTGTTCAATTAATTGGAGAAGTGTCGCTGACGTCAAGATGGAATAAACTCATAGAGAAGACTAGGAACACTTAGAATTGTTGAGCCACTTATGGCGTTGATAATGATAAATGTCTTCATTTAAATTTGTGACAAAACCCTTTAAATTTAAATATAAGCATGTATCTGCCAATTTTACAGATGGAAGCGTAAAACTCAGTATGCTTATAGATGAGTAAAGGAGCATCATTTTTCTAATTGACACTTTTGCACTAAGGGGACTGTATAACAATTTAATTTTTAAACTTTTCATTAACAACCTCCACAGAATCCAGAATGCTTTTATACAAATTTCTACCTTATTTTATGAAACTTTGGAATTGGAAGAACGTGTCTAGGAGCAATGTTTGAGGAAATAAACGCTTGTTCCACTTTTTTCGGACACCCTGCGTTGTCGCTTGTGTAAAAAACGCTCCCAAAATTACCTCATATAGTTACAAAACGTGGTAGTAAGGAACACAATGTTTTAAGGGAATGTACGCATGTTCCAAATTTTTGGGACACCCTGCATTGTTGGTTGCATAAAAAACGCTCACAAAATGACCCCTAAAATTAGCTCATACAGTTACGAAACGTGGTTGTAAGGAACACAATGTTCTACCGGAGAAAATACTTATAGAGTGTGTAGCTATATGATTATGCATCGAAGTTATGTTAAAAAAATGCTAAAGTTATGAAAGTATTGTGTAGTCTTTCTGGAGATCTAGTTTTCTTTGTACTTCATGTAATGAAATTCCTACTGTTGAACATATTGTAACAAAACGTCCTGATTTTTAACTCTTTCCGTTTAGTCTATATTAAAACTATTGATTTATACTTAAAGGTCTTGGTGAGTGAGAGTCCTCGAATAATTTTATTTGTTTCTCTTCGAAATAGTGAGGGGTATCCCGAATTCAGTTTATTAGATTTATTTTCTTTCAATTTGTTGTATATAACAGATGGGATTCAGTTTTGGTTAAGAAATTTTACTGTTTGCGATTTTTTTTAATTTTTCATTAACATTTTATCAAGATTTTTTAAGACTCTCACGTTTTTATTACCTAGAATTTATCTTACAGAATTTTATCATTTAACTTCTTGTTTGGCGCAGCATAGCCGAAACCGACTCTTGTGCCATTAATCACCAAATTCTATTCCATTCCACGGAAACGATGGAAATTGGGAAAATAAGGAAACTGAGAAAACAATAAGATGTATTGATACCTTCCAGTTTCGTACATTCTTAATAGTTAAAAAATTGGCCGAAATTATATTATTTTTTTATCAACTACGGATAATTTTTCAAACTTGATATTTAATTACCATTTCTTTATATGTTAGAACATAGCATTTTAAGAAGAATAATAGTGCAAATATTACCAAAATTGGTAATTTTTCATAACCTTAGCCAAATGTTGGGTACAAATGTTATTTAATATTAATATTATCTATTATTCAGATTATCTATATCATTACTATATTCATAAGAGAAAAAATTAAAACATGAACTTACATTTTTTGTGAATTCTTGTGCCACATTTACATGATATTCAAAGTCCTCTCCAGTTTTCGTATTCCAAAAAATGAATTCAGGCCATAACGAAACAGAATACGCTCTCACAATTATAATGCTCAAGAACCTTCGAAAAGTGTAAATATTTTATGTGATTTTTCTTATAAATAATAATTTCAATAAATGAAATCGAATAGTTTTTCCTTTTCAAACACTCAATTGTGATTTTCTTATATAGCTGAATATATAAAATTTTTTTTCCGAAATTCTTAGTATCAAAGGATTATGCTTAACTTATGAAACTTAAAAATTTAAGATATTAACTAATAAAAATTAAAAATTTAACTTATTTTTAATTTAATTTATAAAAATTACACACTTCCCATAATTTTCAAAACTAATTCATATATACAGTAAAGCACCGTTTATACGTCTTTCAAGGGACTGATGTAAAGCAACGTATAAATGAAAAGATTTATAATCGAAATTTTAATGAACAGCTTTGATTATAACAAATTTAATGCTACTAATGCAAATTCAATTAGAATGAACAATTTTAAAGTTTTCTAATCTAGTACTAGTATATTACAATACAGTATTGAAAATAATTAAATTTTCAAATTAAACATTTACCATAAAAGCGACAAACATCATACCTCTAATGCTTGAGTACTAATGACATGCATCTTATCCGATTTATGAGACTACAAGTAGGCTTTAAATTTTTTTTTAAATCTTTAATCCTCGTATGTGGTGCTAAATTTCAGTGAATATTAAGTTGTCTATTATGAATAGAATTAAGTACTATTTTACTATTCCTTTGACAAGAGAAATAAGTTTGAAGTTTATCAATGGAGTCCATTGCGTATTTACAAAAAGTTGGAGTGACTTCTTCATCATCGTTTAACTCTATCGATAAAGGACCGTCCCATACGTCCCTTCGAGCAAAAGACGATAGCCGTTCGAAACGTCCGAATGTCTCTCTGAAATTTCCACCCCCTTTCGTTAAGTGTGATCGATTTCACACCCGCGGCGCGTTCTTTCTTCGTTTTAGAGTGGTTCGGCCGGATGTGTTTGGGGAAGAGGGAAGTTTTCTTACAATTCGGACAATGACAGTTGTAATTGTGGTTTTTCAGGGGGAAGTGAATTTCTCTTATCTTTGATAGAGGAGCTCGGACGTCCCCGTATTTCGAGGTCCTTTTATTTTAATGGCCTTAGGAATCAGAGGGTTAAATTAACACCAGACAATTTGCCTTCCCTTAATTCATCAATTGTGAATAATTTCAAATTCATGATATTTTTATCACAGTTCACATATTAGAAGGGAGGAATTTTTCACACTTTTGAACGGGGGAAAATGACATTCGTTTATACGACTTTGCGTCGTTTAAACGAAGTACTTTGTCATTACAATGAATCGGGACAGTGATGAAACGACGTATAAACGGTGTTTTATCTTCCTTCTTTGAACTTCAGTTGACCGATTTCGCTTTTTCCTTCTTATTAAGAAAAGTACAAAGTCAAATTTATGATAACTGAGTTTAGATTGTTGGCAATGCATTTTTTAACATATAGTGCTCTTTAAAATTACTAGAACGGACTGTTAAAATTTCATCTTTTGTTCGTAAAATTTTAAAAACTTGATAATTTGCTATTTTCTTTTGATTTTCCAGAACCTTATTTCATCCTCCATAAATTCATATAAGTTTTAGTTATTTCATAAAATATCACTACTACTTCGAAAGAGTTATTGTTTTAAAAAATGTATCTTAGCTGTTCAAAATTAAGTAAGTACAAATTGAACTTGTTTTTATTTTTGTAAATTTTTATAATTTTAACAGATTAATTTATTTTGTAATTTATATTTTTTTGTCTATGAAGTATTCAAGCCAACAGTAATTACTCAAGAACTAAAAGATTTTTGGTTTACGCCACCGCAACAATGCAGATCGAAAGGATGGGGTATCATATGAAAACCTAGTATAAAAGTAAACATTTTCGATGTTGGGTAATGAAGAACTTGTACGTTTTTTGTTTATATTTTTATAATATAGAAAATGAACAAATATGATGGAAAGTATCTTTCTTTTTTACTTTTATAGCCCGAAAAGGTAAAATAAAAAAAATTCAAGTGCGCCCTATTTACTTCATCTGACGCCGCTACTTGTGACGTCACAGGGCACCATGACGGTTTGCTTTTGATAGCGACGTTAAAATAGCAATCGGCATTTGTTTCTTGTTCTAAAAAGGATTTGTATAAAACCGAATAAGATTACGAAATGACTACGATTGGAAAACCGTCTTTTAAGTATTGTTTAGTACCTTGCTGTACAAATACAACTATTACAGCTCCAGAGAAGCTTTTTTTTTGTGTACCTAAAGATAAAAGTAAGAGAGATGCTTGGACAAAAGTTTTTAAACGATTTAGTAAAAAAACTCCTGCTTTATCTACAAAAACTACTCACTGGTGTTGCGAAGACTATTTTGCGGTAACTTGTTTCTGTTTAATAGTGAAATATTAAATTTTAAGGACATATCCTCGTATTTTAGCTCCCATAAAATCAGGATTATTTTCCAAAAAAGAAAACATCGATAATGAATCGATTTTAGGCAAAATATATGATTGCCCTTTTACAAATCCAGGCATTAGAGCCATGTAAACAATTTAGAAATAAAAAAAGCACGGCAAAATTAAGAGAGAGTTAATATAAATTAATAAAATAAAAGGAATAAACAACAAAAACAAACATCAACGGCAAATATAGCAAGAAAAAAATGAAAATTGATTGTTTGAAAATTAAAAGAGCAAGCAATATGAAATTTCCACGCACTAGACAAACGCAAACATTACAGCGTAGAGCATAATGACGTCAAACCAATCACGTAGTGTTCTGAGATCACGTGCTTTTGCCGCACTTTTCGGCAATTTAAACTTACAATTTTAATTAATTAAGTCTGTTTTATGGATTTAATTATCGTTTTCGGACATTTTGATGATCAATCTGTTGATAAAACACAGAGATTAGCAATTTCCACACGGGTGCAAGTTCTTCATTGTGCAATAACCGATCCATCGAAAACAAGAGAGGGCGAGACAGACAACCGAAATCAATTACAAAAGATAAATCTATGAATGCAAGATTTGCACAGAAAAAAGAATGATATATCAGCAAGAGAGATTGTGAAAGACTTAAAATTGAATTGTCCAGCTCTAACAGTTTACCTTATAATCAAAAACTCAGAGTTGCTAAGCTGTATCCAAAGTAAAAGATCGTGCATCTCAATGCATTTCAAAACAAAAGAGCATATTTTGAAGGTTCCACAATTCTGGGAGTGTTTTGTGGTCATACAAAAGCAAATATGAACTTTTAGGAAAAAAAAGTAAAAGAGTCTGGGACGATCACGTGTGGCGCTCAAAATGATGAATATCCGTACACAGAGTAAAACAGTGTGGCGGAAATGTGATGGTATGTGTTGTTTCCATCTAAAGATGTTGGGGAAATTGCGATGATCAACGGTAAAATGAATGAAAGATTGTATTGCAATTGCATCGATATCATCCCAATTAGTGTGGGTCGACGGTATATCTTTCAGCTAGATAATGACCTAAAACACACGTCAAATATTTCTAAAGAATATTTCTCAAAAAATAAGATTAAGGTAGTGGAGTGGCAACCAAAAAGACCAGACCTTAATTCCATCTAAAATTTATGGTCATTTTTGAGTCAGAAATTCCATTTTTTAAGAGAAAAGAAATAAAAATAAATTTTTTGAGACGATCAAAATGATTGGTGGAGTATCAAACAGAAGACAACCCAGAAACTGGTTGATAGTCTGAAAAATAGACTAAAAGCAGAGATTCGGGCCAAAGAAGGCCCTTATAAACATTAAACACCGATATTTTATTTTTAAAAATTGTTATCTTATTTTTTCGCTGTAAGTTTTTGACCATTCGAATAATTTTGTACAGCACATAATTTAGAGTTATATAAAAATGTTCAAATTCTGACATATTTTGAAATAAGGTCTGAGGTATTTGAAGTTTTTTCTAATGAATACGATTTAATTAATAATAAAATTAATGCATTTGAGATATAAATAAATTTATTTTCTGTAATAAAAAAGTTTAAAATTTTCTGTAGTGTTTTAATGATTTTGAACCACACGGTATGTTGTAATTTTGAACTGTCAGCAGGTGCCAAGAACAATTCCTGAACTGGCAGACCCCCCCCCCTTTTCTAAATTTCCACATCAGACCTTCTTATCAAAAAGGTTTAACGTTTGCAAGATAATTTACAATAACCTCCATTTGTATTAAATGAATTGAGTTATGAAACTTGAATCTATCTTATTTATTAATCTTGTAATAGTCAGTCATGGTTTGCATACTGTTCGCGTACCCGGTAATTCAGTGCCATTTCTTTTCACTAATATATTATTATCGCCTTTTCCTTTCTTTAACTCTTTAATCCCGAGGCCACTTTTTTCTTCCAGCTTCTTTAAAACCGGGAGTTTTGGGGAGGAAACGATATGAATTGGACTCTCTCAACCGGTAATCATTTACCTCATCTCCCCCGACCTGCCATAAACTTCCCTTAGGGCGCACGGAAATCTGCTGTGGTTGGCAAGGATAATTGGACCCCCCCCCTTATCGCCCAAGCGATCTCAGAACCTCACTCCCCTCAAAGGAAGCTAAACGCCTCAGACTAGCCATCGTCATTGGTAAGGGAAAATTTTTAGACCACCCGGGACCGCCACGCTCGGCATCAGAAGGTTAAAGTACTTACAAAATATTTTAGGAAAATAATTTGCATCCTACTAGTTCAATTTTTTTATATTTATGTAATGAAACAAATATAACTTACCTTTTCATAGAATTTGAAATTTGTACATTGTTGTTCTCTAATGCACCGATTTTGGTGCCTAAAATCGTTTCTAAAAAAGAGAAAAATCTGTTTAAATCTTATCATGAAAAAGGCAAGAATTTACTATTTTGTAAAGTACTAGCTAATCCCGCTCAGGGCATCTGCCCTTTAATGCTAATTTTTTGGAATTAAAAAATATTTATTTTGTAAGACAACATACAATGTTCACAATAGTAAATACATTGGTAAGGGTCATATATATTACTTCATTTCGTAAATTAATACAATTTGCTCTTCGCTGACTTAGTATATTTTGGTTTTCATATGAAAGTTCTCATAATCAATTAAGCCTCTCCACTTCTTTTCTAATTGACCTACATTGAATAATCTCATCCAAAAGTTCATTCGCACGTTTTCTCCTCCATAAGAAATCTTGTGAACCCTTCATTGCAAACTATTTTTTTGCGAGAAAAGATTGCTTTACACCAGAGAGTATACAGAAACCGGATGCACCTATACAGCTATGCCTAACAGGAGATGGTTACCGTTTTTGTTTTGAAACAAACAAAGCAAAAGAGAAATTATAGTCTTTTTTTGCCGCTACGAACCTTATATTATCGTTTTATACAGGTAATATAAGAAAGCGATGTCAAAACAATAGAATATATCATTCTTATTTGTGGTGTATGTTTATACTTATAATGTGAGAGATCTTTCAATGAAAATAGGCCAGAAAACGTTTGAAGATAGTCTCAAATATTTTCCTGTAATCTTTAATTTGAAATCTGAAATATCGCTTTCATTAAGTGGGCACGGAACTTGACGCATTTAACATATGCCTAATAATGATCATCAGAATGATTGATATTTCGTATTCTGTAATGTGAAACAGAATGACTGCTGTTAGACATTAAAATCAGAAATACATTTTTCTCTGTTATGCCAAAATAGCAATTGCTTATATTTTCAAAACTTATGACATATAATTTGGGTAAATGAAAATCCAGTGTTCACAACTAGCGCAATTCACAAAGTTAAAACATGCATATTTTATGAAAATATGACAGTAATCATTAAACTTATTTTTGAATTTTGCCTGTATAATTGCTTTCATGTAAAAAATAACGAATTTTATCGATTACAATTAAAATGGGTGTCCGAAATCCTTTAGAATTTTGATTAAGATTAAAAGTCAAATGTTGGGTGGAAGCTGACCTTTCTTAAAAGCACTTTGCTTGATGGTTAGGAATTTCACGAATGGTGGTTACAAGGTAACGAAAGAATTTCAGAGTTACAGGTATCGTCAGGAAGAAAGTCTTCCCCTAATTACGACATCAGCAGTGGATAAATATGGGGCATTAAGCCCTCAATGCCAAAATGTAATGGCTACAATGGTGTATTAAGACCTGGGTGTTGCGAGTGGAATAAAAATTTCCATACAAGCATTATTTTAATTTCTCACGAAGAGCCTTTGCACTCAGCGACGAGGGATATTCACCCTCTCCTCCACACAGCTCAAAAGAGAAATAGCCTTTTTAGAGCCAGGATCATAATTTCTAAACACAACAGGACAAGAGCTATGTCCTTTCCACTGATGATGCAATATTCGGTGCACAGTCTTCAAACAATAGTGAAATATCGTTCCTCCAGTATGAGGGAAGGCAGAATTTTTGATGGAAGTAGAATTTTTGTGTGTAGGGCGGCCGGATAGCCTAACACTATATTGGGATTGCTCAGAAATATAGAATTGTTGTTCTTGAACCTTACACGAGTCTTTTAAGGGGAGATTCTCAAGACGGCGTCCCTTTATGTGGTACAACAATAGGGCATATACATCCCAACATTGTTTTTCTGAAAGATGATGAATAGCATGGTTACCAAATAGGATGGTTAGCTTGGGATGATCAAGGAAGATCCACTGAGCAACGCCAAGTCCTCCATGACATTTCAGGCTTTAAAATACTAGAGTCGAAAAGAATGAGACGAAATTTATGATTTCATTTTCAACGTAAGGCAAAGTTGTCAGGCATGTAAAGTTTTGCGGGTTGACCACACATCATTATATACAGAAAATTCTAGAAATTGTAAGTTTAATATTTTAGACATTTTTGTCTCATTTTAGTAACTGAAAATATTTTATATACAATTAATTAATTTCATTAAGTTACCGTTGACAGTATCATGGTATCGGGCATGTTTATATAAAATTTTTGAAAAACTACGATAAATGAACTATTATTCCAAACATTACATGTTTCGAGTCGATTGTATCATGGTATCGGGCATGTTTATATAAAATTTTATAAAAATTACGATAAATTAACTATTATTCAAACATTACATGTTTTGAGTCAAGTCAGTTTAACATTGAATACAATTTTTAATGATTCATCACTAAAATTGATTTGTAAAAAATTCAATTTAGTTCTTGCAACTGAAACCTTACACATGAAGATTAGAATATATACTCGGTTAGAAAATATTTTTTATTTACTTACCACACATCGAAGCGAAAGCACAAAGTATCAAGGGATCAAGAATTTCAACAAAGTCTTTCTGTGCTTCCTCTTGCAAAACTTTTACTAATTTCTCAGACGTATAGTTGAACTTGCTTAAATAACATCTCAACATATCAGGATGAAAGCAAGGATTGAACAACTTCGCCGAGATTTCCATTTTCCACTGGGGCTGAAAAATGGAAACATTTTAACAAATGCGATATAACAGTGATCAGCCACCCTGAAAGAAGATGCAGATAATAGAATAAGATCAGATTAATTACCGCTCATAGAGAAAATATGCATATCTCAGCTGAGAGTACTTCTAAAGATGAATTCGAGGTTTCAGAGGATATTAGGGACAGAAATTATATGCGAGCAGAATATATATGTCAATGAAAAGATTATTATTTGCTTATTCATGTCCCTTCCCCATACCAGAGATATGAATGTACAAATTTCAAAAATTTAAGAAATGCTGTTTGTTAGAGTTAGGAATGTTTCCTTCATCCTCGTAATTCATCTGTATTTTCCGCTAGAGTTCTTCGTAACAGGAGCCTGCTAATTGGCCTCTTATTCGGATAGTTTCTGTCAATGATAAACCAAAACAGAGCAAATTTGCACACTGATGTTTCTTGTATAACCATAAATATTGTCACCGTCCTGAAAAATCATCCATGTAAACCTGCAAGACCGGCCGCAAAGACAGCATAGTCAGGCACTGAGGTTCCTGCAAAATAACCCCCAATACGCGCAGCTCATGCAACAACCCCCCCCCCCCGGATAACCCGGGTACGACTTGTCTTCGGAGATTGGCTCAAGGAGCCACATCACCATTATTGTACCATCGGGTTGGCGAGAGTCAGCTTACTTATACGGCAGTCTCTCATCCGTGAACTCGCGGTGCCCCCCCCCCGATGGGGTGTTTCTTATATAAAAGGAAAGATATGTAATGGTGCTCATTTCATTCAATTCAAATGTAGAAAATTCAAAGTGAAAATTTGTACTTTCATGTTTCTGGCATAAAGGGGATTATATGCAATCTTGCTCATTTTATTGAATTCAAATGTCGAAAATTCTACATTTTGTAATAAATGAGAGAATTTCAGATTTTAACTCTTTCACATCAAGGTTCTTTTCCCCAGTGCCGCAAAAGTTTCGGTAGAATTAACTATGAATAGGACACGCTAGAATGCCAAAATAAAGGCGTTTTAGTTTGATGAAATATATATCCTCTTTTTTTTAGGACTGGGACATACATGGACCTTCCTGCGTGTCCACTGGGCAGTGCTGGCAACTCTGGTGTTGGTGGTGGAGGGGGGAAGTATTTCACTTTTTGCGGAATTTTTTTTTTCATTTTAGCGGCCTAAAGCTAGGAATTATATAAAATTTATAGTGTCTATTAAAATAAGATAATATTATACATAAATCTTTAAATTTAGTTATCTACCCCTATACCTCGGGGTATTTTAGGTTTCATTAAATCCCCCCTACTTTTGCCTCTCATTCGCCACTACAGTCACTGGTCATATGCTTACCATTAGTCTCCATTGAGTAATTTTGTAAAGAAATAAAAGTTTTGAAATTTAAATTTATAAATCAGCCAAAATTTTATTCAAATGACGCGATATATTCCGAAATCAAAGTATACACTTTCATTAAATATCAAATATGTTGATGCAACTCGGTGAAAAAAACTCAATGCAGCAATCGACGATAGTGATATCTATGATGTTCTTTGAATGAAAACTCCTTCTCAAAATGTGGTAGGACTGATGGGAAATAATTCCACTAACCCAGGAGCATTTTTATCCCCAAAGTATTTTTAAAGTCCTTTCGGGCCGAAAGAACTTAAAAAAATACTATTAGTCACTAAAGAATTAAGAATTGTAGAAGGCATATATATAAGGATGCATGAGTTTGGCACTTTTAAATTATTTTAACATAATTCTCAATTTCTTTCCGAGTTTCAACTTTCAGCTCTGTGTTAAATAACAATAAGAATAATCTAAACACGCTAGTAATTAAAAAGATTAAAGTTGCAATTAAAAGTTCTTCAGCTCATAGAAGAACTGACTTGCCCTCTCAAGTTTCGTTCAATGTTGCAAACCTTGTTTCTCAAAACACTTATGAAAAAAAATAATACTCTTCCACGACTTTAAAAAAGTAATACTCTTCCACGACTTTAAAAAAGTAATACTCTTCCACGACTTTAAAAAAGTAATACTCTTCCACGACTTTTTAATATATTTCTTCATATGGTTTTAGTTTTCTAAATTTATGTAAATAAAAAGATGAATACTGTTATAATTACGTCGAACTACAATAAAACTTAAGAACACAATTTCGAGGATATTTTATAAAATTTTATTATTAGTCATATAACAATATTTTATCATTAGTTTAAAAAACTTATTATTGAATATAAACCTTGTTTCCTTTTATAATAATAGATCAAACTGTGCATTCCAAACTGAATTATACACGTAGCGATGTTTAAATAAAACAAAATATCTCTACTTAAAAAGATAGATATAAAGGCAAAAATGAATCTCATTTGCTTCATTTTAAGAAGTACTGGCCGTTGTACCAGCGGCTCCGCTCGCGCTTATCTAACTTCCTTACAGATAGTACCTAATTAATTACTACTTTAAAAGGCTTCGAATAAACAACACTTTTGGTCTCGCCTTTGGAGCATATATGTAAAGATTGCTTGGAGTTCTCGTTCCAGAATATGCCATCGGAGAAACAAACTTGATAATGGCAGATTTGTTTGACATAGCACACTCGTCCCAAATGATAAGTTTGCAATTTGTTGGACAATCGCCTTATCAGACTTTTTGCTTATATTGAATATAGGATTCTCAGTGTGATCTAAGAGCAGAGGTAACTGTAACAGAAGATTTACTGTGAGGTCACCATCCAAAAGTCTGATAGCCATTCCTGATGGAGCAACGGCAAGAGCTATATGACTGTTTAATTGAATTTCAATAAGAATCAAATTAATTAAAAAATGTTTGAGTTTTATACGAGACTTCAAGTAAGAGAGGGGTTCACCGTTCTCTTCAGCAGTCAAATTCCCCATTGCTTCATGAGTTGTTGGCTGATCTTTAGTTAGTCAAACTTTATTTGTCCCCACCATATCTTGCAAAATATTCACACCGTAGTTTGTAATATGAAACTAGTCTCTGTTGAAAGCACCATATGGTGACTTGTAGACATGGGTAAACGCTATAACAACCTTTTCCCACTAATTGATAAGCATCTTAATATCAACTGCTACTAAAAAGAAACAATTACAAAAATTTAGCAACGCTCGAATAAAAATTCATTACGTAAGATTCAACTTGCTCATTATGGAATGCCATCGTCAATAATTTTGGAAAATATGTTCGGTTGAGTTTATATATTTGTGAAAATATGTATAAAATGTGTGTTTTGTTTAAATGCTGTGATCCGCATTCACACCTTACTATATTAAAATCCTTGATATCCAAATGACATGACAGTATGGGTAACAGGGAAAATTATTCATGAATTCTAGATACTACGAGGAAAAAGGAGACTAAAAATTTGTAGTTAGAAAATTTAAAGCCAAAATGAAATGAAAGTGGAATTTTCTAAAGAAAGCAAATTAATTTTAACATTAACAAAAACGCGTGAGGGATTGAAAAGTGAAATGGTTTAAAATGACAATAAATATAAATGTTTTAAATTGTGTTTAAAATAATTTTGAAAAGTGATTAAAAGTCAAAGAGTTAGTGGTACAAAAGTGAAACGTGTCGTTGAGAAACTGTCTTTTTTTACGTTTAAGAAGGTTCAAAAATAATATTTGTTTATGCTATGTTCTGAAGTTACTGCAAAAAAGCGTTAAACATTACCCTTTTTACTCCTGCAGGACACTTTTTAAAAGCGTAATTAATCCTTCCAGGTGCGAAGGAACATGGTACCAGATTTCTTTCTAAACAGACATTGCATGTTTTTGCTATAGATTCCCAACAAAATATTTGGATTTTGAGTTCTAATGATAATACATTTGTGTTAATAGGGAAAAATAATGCTTGAAATATAGATATTAAGACAGTGAAAAAAGATGCCACAAAACCTGAAGTTAAAACAACGCAAAGGTTCCCTTTTTTGTCCATTGATAGGTTTTAAAAAGTAAGATTTTGAAAGTTGTGCGAGAACATAGACAATGCAATAAAAACTGAAAATCTTATAAATGAACTATAATCTTATTTAATGAGATAAAATAAAAAAAAATCCCAATCAATTAAAATAAAGAAAAGCCTTAAAAATTTTAAAGTGATAAAATCTGAGGCAAAATTAAGGCAAACTATAGAAGTTGCAACGATTTTAAAAAGCAGTGTTTAAATGTAATTTGCAGCACGCGCATGATAAAAGCTGCGAAGTTCTGCGTACGAAAGTGAAAATGTCTAAAGAAAGCAGTTTAACATTGGCAGAACCACGCGAGAGTTAGATGTGATTAGGTTTAAGATTGCAACAAACGAAAGTATTCTTACTAATTGTGTTTAACTTAATTTTTAAAATAGATTATAAATGAGAAAAAGTCATACAGAAATGGAACAGTTGTTAGAGGAAAGCTATTTTTTTAAATTTTAAGAGGGTGTAAAAAATAGTTTCTGTGCGATGATATGTTCCAAAGTTATGGAAAAAAAGTAATTACCTGATTATCGAGTATGCACTCGAAGGAATCCAACGCGGATTAAAAAACAATTCGTTCGAATTTTAATTTTTGTTTATACATTTCTTAATCTAAGAATCTAAAATCGCGCGATCACAAAACCAAATATCCACAGAAAGCAACTGAAGCTTAACATTGATAAAAGTGCGTGTTATTAAACAGTGAAATATAGAAATGTAAGGAGCTAGAATCGAGTGATCACAAAACCAATGATAATGTGGAAATATCCGCAGGAATGAACTTAACTTTTAAGCTCGCGTGTAAGCGCTTTTGCATTTTGAAAGATATTGCTATTAATAGAAGCAAACAAAAGCACTTACAAATTCTGTTTGAATTAATTTTTGAAGTTGATTAAAAATGAGAGAAAAAAGTGTAAGGAAATGGAACAGGTATCACTGAAAAGTTATTTTTTGTATTTTAAGATGGTGTAAAAATAGTTTCTGAGCGATGATAGATTCCATAGTTATGGCGGAAATACGTTAAACTTTTTAACCCCCTTTTACATCGACTTGGAACTTTTTTAATAACATTGTTAAACCTTTTAGGTGCTAAGGAACACATGTGACCAATTTCGTTCTAATCAATCAAGAGATGTGAAATTGTATAAGGTTCAAACAAACAAACAGATATTGAATTTTATATAGATTAATGCCTTTATAGAAGTTTGATAAACTCAATCTAACTACTTTTTTATAAAGAGAAAGCTAATATGTTCATTGGAAGAAGTCACAACATGTCCGAAATAAGAAGAAATAAATAAAATTTCCATGGATATTGAATGACATTGTTTAGGCGCTATCACAAAATTAGCGAGAAAATGATTTTATAAAAGAAACTTCCTTTAGAAGTAAATCTTGGTAAAAAGTAATTGTCTAAAATCAATAATTTTTCAGCAAAAAATGTAGGAAGTTCCGATTCCTCTCATTAATTAAGAAAAAATGGAACAGATGACTACAATTTCTTTGGGATTTTATATCATTAGAATTTCATTTTCAGTCCGAAAACCAACTTAATGATGTCTGTTCTTTGTTTTATGGAAATATATTTTTTATTTTAACCTCATTCTAACAATCTTATGCGATTTAAAAGTCCAATTGATTCTAAAAAAAATTCCTTGTAAAATATTTCTTCTCTACGTACAGTCAGATTGAGTTATAAATGACTACAGAGTCTGTTCTCACATTTTTTGAACATTTCCAATGCAATATATTTGGTTGCTTAGTCATACTTCAAATTATGGTATATGACATCACAAATTCTTTTAATTAAAAAAATGGCTTTTATAAATAAACATGGGAAGGAAGTATATGTTTTAGAATATAATTGAAAATTAAAAATAAGGAGAAATTCAAAATATATATAAGTTGACTCCTCATCTCAAAATAATATTTTGTGAGCGATATTTAAGGAAGAATTATCATACCTTTATCTGCACACCCATCAATCGTCTTTCGATAACTCCATCCAATTGAAGCAGATAAGCATACAAAAAGGCCATCATTATATTCTTTGAAAAAAGTGAAATAAAAAAGTGGTATCAATCCAATATTTTTTATTGGTATTTCCTCTACTTATTTTCTGTCCCCACCTTTCGACAATTTAACAAAAAAATTTAGACTTAAATCTATTAATGGTCTAGGGAAACCTGCAGAAGAAGAGAAAAGAAAAATTACCCATACATTTAACTTTTTAAACGCATTACTCTAATGTAATTTAGATTGTAGAATGATGGATAACAAGAGCAAATCGATCAAAAACGTGCTAACACCCTCTCTATAGGAATATGCGTGACGAAGTAATGTTAAATTATTTTAAAACGTCACATATATTTCTGTACCTCAGAGCACCGTACGTCCAATTTTTCTGATGTTGATGATTTTTTAAAATGATATTTGCATAATCCTGATCTCATATTCCGATGTGGAAAGTGTCGCAACTATAGGTAAAAAAAAAAAAAACTCTCCCTCAAAAATATTAATAATCTATACTTATAAAAGGCAATATTCGTGTGCGAGCTTGTGCGCGATGTCCAGACGAATCTATCGCACTTACAGACTTGAAATTTGGCACACAATGCACATCGAAGCCGGAATTCTAAAATTTTATCTAGAAATTTTTTTATTTAGTGTTTTGTGTTGTTTTGTGTCATTTTGGCACGTTTACGGCTGTAGTATCTTTTCTAATGATCGCTGAAAAACAATCAATCCACCATCGGATAGAACAAACAATTTTCGTTCTAATGAATTTTGTTTTGAGTTTCAAACGTAATTTACTAAATTTTGAGAAATTTTTAAAAATAGTCAGTTTTGCCATCGAAAATTTTTTTTTGTTTTTAAATTTGCTGCATCCAGGATTCAAATAACGCTATTATTTTCAAATTTTTTCAGCTTATAACTCGAACGGTTCTGTCGGATTTAAAACAAGAACGGTTAAAATAACTTTTTCCGTTTTTTTTAAGTACTTTTTTCCTGGTCAGTTGAAAGATATTTTTCTTTAGCGAGAATACTCCCACTGAAGTTTTTTCGGAACCTTCCCAACATGCATTGTTGCAATTTCATTGGCTGACGGTGCAGAGCGCAGGATACGTCATAACCTTCAACTGAATGACTTTGGTTATTATTTTCGGCAGTGTCTTAACGAGCTTATTTATGTCTCGCATATTTTACTTGCTGTATACTAATCATTTTCACGTTGCAATTTTTTAATATTTTTTCGGATTAACGTATTCTGTATTTTTTTCTACAGTTAAAATGTCGATATCACGAAGAAAAATAAGCGAACAAATCAATAATGTTAATCTTTTGTTTTGTTTTCAGAACTTCTTCATATCATTGTGGACGGCCTTTTTAGTTTAATTTTGTTTAAGCCCGGATTCCACGGGCAACGCCGTGCGCGTACTGGTAGTAAATAATAAAATAAAACACACAATGCGATGCACTAAGCTCTGGGACTTCTTCTGACTCTCTTGTAAGATGTTAAAATTGTTACTTAACCCTTTGAACGGCTCAAATATTTCAGCTGAATGCTTTGAAAACGGACCCTCTGTAGCTAGATGGTGTACGCAAATTGCTCCAAGATTTATTTGCGGACGGCGTGAAGAACGGCAGAGCAAATTTTCCTCCCCCCCTCTGCATATTGTTCCGTATAACAGCAGCTATCATCTTCCCCACTGCCCCGTGGCATAACAGGATGGGTAGGACCACTTAAACTCATAAATCAGTCTACTGATAGTAATTGGTGTCTTGTGGCTTTCCAACTAATAAGTTACTCGTCGATTTGAAAACGATTCCGTTTCATTCTGAAGCTTTTAGAGAGAGTAGAATTTTTTATATTCTTATTTTTAATAAATATAGAGAAAATTTATTTCATAAATGATTTAGAGAAATATCACTCATCTAAATGCATTTCGAAAACAATAATTCATTCTGCTTTCAATCAAAGAATTTTACTTCAGTTTCTTTCGTTTTTTTTAGTATTAAGATTTTACTAACATATTTTGTATCTGCCTCTGATTAAAATATATTATAATTTTATTACTTAATAATACGATAATAATACAAATTCTGCATTCAGTTAGAGAATGTAAAATGAATTTGTTGTCCACAATAATTAAATAAAAAGTTTTTTTAATTTTCTGCTTCAAGAAAATTCGTGTTTTTCATTTCATTTTTAAGCTTTTAAGATATTGAGAAAATAGTCTTTTGTCAATGGTAGATAAAACACCATATATTGCGTTTGAAAAAAATTCTTTCTAAATAATCAAGGAAGATGCGAGATAATAAGATTTTTAAACTAAATTTAACACTTTTAAACTTATTAACACTATGCTAAAAATTCCGCGCACATGCGTAACTTCTTTTTGATCAATATTAATATTTTCTGTTTTAACGTTTAAATATTTCCAATATCAGTTTCTTATTTTATTTATAGACTTGATGCGAATTTCAGTAAAACTAGCTGATGTACCTGGCGGAACATATTATATCCCTATTTTTTCTTTTGTTTTCTACCAATATTTTTTCCGAGAAAAAATATATCAGTTAAAAGTTAAATAATAAACACCTGAGAAATTCAAAAAAGTGAAAAAATAAGTTTAGGTGACTATTTTAAATATTTTCATAAAAATTACTAATAAGTAGTGAAAAATCATAGCAATTTACCTATACTTCATTTAAATGCTCATCACAGGCCCAATTATAACATTTTTGACAATATTTTTGATTAGTTTCGTACCTGCTTCTCCCATAATCTTTCATGTTATTTTTTGGTCCTGTGCCGTTGATTCCAAAAATAAAGTTCTCTTTTTTCATTTCCACTGGAAGGCGGGCATTGGGCGGCACTGCATATAATCTGTATTATAATATGTATCCAGCGGAGATTTTCGATGGCATAAATTCTTTTTATATCCTTAGCCATATTTTTGCGTTTAAAAATTACAATTGATTAATTAAAGAGTTGTTTTGAATATTGTAAAAGTATAAAACATAATCCGATGACAGGTATTTCTTGAGACATCATTTTTCCAGCATAACGAATTTAGAACATCGACTTTTGTTTGTCATATCATAAAATCTAACAATTTCTCCTTTTTTGTTTGTTATAGCCTGCCACTTCGTATAGAAACTGAAAAATGCATTGTAAATAATTATGAAATACATTTAGCGTCAGATTGAAAACCAAATCTCCAAGACTTAATTTCTCGCTTCTTATTTAGTAAAAGTTATTTGAGTAATCTCCGTTTATTTAAAGGAATTACATAGACACAAATTATTTTAAATCTCTGTTAAAAGTTTTTTAGAAAATTTGACACTAGAAAACCAGTTATCCGATTTTAACCCTCACAGGGGGTGTGGTTTCGACAAAGGCTCTCTAAGAAAAGGTGAGGAAAATGCACTAGGAAAAAGTAATTTGGCGCCCCGTCAGAACCATAACCAAAAATTTTAAAGCCGATATTCCAACGAAAATATCTACCTAATAGAGTAACTGCGGAACAAAAAAAAAGAAGTCAAATGTTCTCCGATTATGGCTTTTCAATTTTATTGACCTTTGTCTTTTCAAAACAAGATTTTGCAAGAGGACTTCCGTAATGCGTGTTACTTCTACTACAAGCATAGTTTATAATTTGTGCACTGATTGACTGTGTATGAATATTTTTTGAAATGATATAAATGTTTAAGCAACATTACAAAATATATGGCTCTAGTTACAAGCACTAACCATAGTTTTACTTTTAATATATTTAAAATTATATATATATAATTAATTTTTTCACTCAAAATTAAAATAAATCAATATAGTAAATTTTTAGGCACCTTGGGATCAATGGCGCCCCTGGGCTACAGTCCATTGGATAAGATGGCTCAGGTTTCTACAGGAAACCACCTGTTTAAGAATTTGTAACGTAAGCAAATTGCCACTTTATGGTAATTTATTTGATGAAAATACTGTTTCCGATATTCAATAAGGCCAACTTAAGGCAACAATAGTCCTAGTCCTCTTTTCCATGGTTTTATAGAGGAATAAAAAAAATTTTCCCAAAGGAAAAAAAATCAATTTTTTAAAAATCAATTTCTCGAAAATGGGATTAGTTACCAGGTCAAAACTTTAATTTTTTTTCTGTATGTTCTTTTATTTGCAAAATTAACGAAACCGAAAAAATCAGATCAAAGTTCTGAAGCTTATTGCAAATTATTGAGGGGGTTTCGACGAGAACCATGCCCGCGTAGAGCCAAGATTTCCGCACATTGATTGTTTCGCGAATATAATGCAATATGTTTGTTATACAACTGCTGTGATCATCAATTTGGAGAGCAAGTTGAAAGAATTTAGAAATAAGCACAGATGTTCGCACGCTATCAATGACAATTTTCAGTATCTCGTTTGTAGTTTTTGACAAAGGAACGAAGAAATACTCTTTTATGAAAGAAAGCCGATTACAACTAATTGTAGTAAGTTGCCGTTCGACCGTCGAGGAAAAACCGCGAGCAAATCAATCAAAGTAGTACGCTGACAGCTTTATTACCTTGAATAGCGGGGAGTGTGATGGTGGGGTGAAGACCTCGCACAATGGAAGGGTCCATTTCAATGTACCATCCTCTCTAAAACCTTCGGTTTTAAAGGGGCTGGGAGGAAAAAGTTCCCTCCGAATTAGAGTTTTAAATAACCACAATTACTTTTATTTATGTTAAGATACTAGATGATATACCCAGCGTTGCTCGGGATTAAAATGCTTTCAAGTCTAATATTTTAAGGTGAAAAATACTTTTGTATTACAAAATACTGTAATGTGCAAAGTGGTTATATTTGGAATAGCCTTATTTACACAGGAAAGGATATGCCACTGTGGAATGAATCCCCCAAGTACAAATCTACAACGAACATAGTTATGACACTTTTGGAGGATCTTATTGACAAGGGCTATTGTGTAACTTTGGACAATTTCTACACGTCACCAGAATTGGCAGAACTTCTGTTATCTCACCGCACTGATGTTTATGGTACATTGAGACCTAACAGAATTGGTGTTCCCGAAGAAATAAAAAAAGGGACTCTCAAAAAAGGAGAAATCATTGGATTTCAGAAGGGGAAGATTTGTGTAATGAAATATATGAACAAAAAACCCATCTGTATTTTAAGTACTGTGCATAATACGGTAATTGTCGAACAGGACAAGAAAAGGAAAAAAACTCACGGAAAATCGGAAAGAATAGTTTCCAAAAAACCTCAAGCTATAATTGACTACAACCTTACTATGGGAGGTGTGGATAAGGCTGATCAGTGTTTGTCATACTACCCTACTGTAAGAAATCAGCAAAAGAAGTATTACTTAAAAATATTTCGACAAATTTTAAATCAGTCAGTGTGGAATTTCTTTGTCCTCTACAAAAAGAATGGGGGCACCATGTCCCATTTGGACTTCCGCCTTCAGCTTGTTGAAGAATTGGCCAAAATATATGGGGAATCGAAACATTCTTCACAAAATACTACATCTTCTGACCGCCTCAACGGACGTCACTTTCCATCTCACATTCAACCAACACAGAAAAAGAAAGCCCCGACAAAAATATGCATTGTTTGCAGTCAGAAGTTTAACGAAAAAGGTCAGCGGGTAAGAAAGGAATCGAGGTACCAATGCGCGCAGTGTAACGTAACCTTATGCGTTACACCATGCTTCGAAAAATACCACACAGTTGAAAATTTTTAAAAATTCGGAACTCTTTTTCTTTAAAATTTTGAAAAAACGCATAATTTTTTTTGTGTGCTCATAATTTTTTAACTTATTCATGAAATAATTTATTAGATACATTGTGTTTGAATATCCTTGTTAATATCGGAAATCTGTTTTACTTATATGTTTTAAGAAAATGAAATAATGGATCAAGTAACTCAAAATGACTGTCATACAATAATTCTTTGTGTATCATCTAAAATAATCAGTGCAGTAATAGTTTTTTCATGTACCATATTTTTATATTACTTGATATTTGAGTCAAAGTGTGCAACTTCATTGTCTTGTATATGCAATTATGATAATAGTTTTATTAGTTTGTCATTCATTAGAAGTCTCATTATATAATATTGCATTACCTGCTAATTTCACAAAGTATTTTGTATCAGTATTACATTCAGTTATATTAGCACGTTATAATTTGAGTTAGATACTATTTTCAACATTAATAAATTTTGGTATAAATATAAGTTATATAAGTATCTTAGCTCATTGCAGAATTATCTTAACGGCATTTTTCATATTTACATGTTTCAAGGAAATATACTCAACGTCCATGTACTCGAAGACATTGTTGTAAAATAATCTTTTTATTCTGTTCTCTATTTAGCATCACAATATTACATTCAAAGTATTTAAGTTAATTTAACGCGTTTGGTAACTTGCATTTATATTTCCCTTTATCATTTATCACGTTTTTTGCCGACATGTTTTTATATCTTCGTTAAAATAATTTCTTTAATAGCTACAATAATTTTAAAAGTTTCATTGAAGAATTTAAATAAATATTTTATTTTCACTTTGAATATAAGGTTGGTCGGTTGGAGTTTATTGGCGCTGAATCCAGTAGCGGATTTTGACAATATGATGCCCAAGGAGCAAAATTATTTTGAGGCCCCATCCAAAAAAAACCTCTATTCGTGTCAGGGTTGCGACGATTTAAAACAGTTGATTAAAATCACTGATTTAAATCAACTGATTTTTTTTTAAAAAATCACTGATTTAAATCACTTTATTTTAAATATCAAATTAATCTGCTTTAATGAAATAAAATTGTTCATGTATCTTTAACTCTCTGAGCCCGGCTCGAGAGAGAATTTGGTTGCCTCAAAGCCCGGGGTAATTTTTCGTTCACAGAAACAGTATGGAATCGTCCTTTCCTTCACCGCAATGGGGACGCCCGAAAGGGGGACGCCCGCTGCGCGCTCATTTGTCCAAAATGAAGGGGCAGCCATTGATGGTCATTTGCGGTTAGAACTACCGGTACTGGACAAAGTCTTGCGAGTGAAATGCTTTTCGGGCTACTGAGAAGAATTCTACTCTATTAGTTTAGGAGGAATCTCGATTAGTTTACCTAAATGCTTTCAAAGAATTATTTTTTACCCAGTCATTAAAATTTCCGTAGGTTCTCGCACGGTCTGTGCTGTAAAATTTGGCTTATTTTAGAAAGAAAGCGAAAACATAAACTTTTACCAGTTATTATTCATTTATGCAATTGACAGATAATTCTGGTAAGTAGATCTTATCAGTAGAGACACACTTATAGAGCGGACAAATAAACTAAAAACTATGAAAAAAGCAACAAATCCGTCAGGGGAAAAGGTGGTTGCTTTTATCACTCTGAAAATTCTTTAACTTCAGACATTTTACAAAGAAAAGGAATCATTTATCTAGGGAGCTCCTAGGAGAATTGTGAACACACAAGCAATGCTTTCTGAAATAGCCTTCTTTTATCATCAATATCTCAAATTCTACGTCATCTTATTTTTGCACAACTCTAAATGAGTGTTCACCAAGAAAATGAGAGAATTACCCTCAAGACAAGTTTCTATAGATATCAATGCGAGAAAAATGCGGTGTTTATGTTGGAAAAGTAAAGAAAAGAATGAATTATAAACAAAAAGAGTCGTAACCTTCTTTTTCGAATATCGGTAGGCTATTCAGGTTTATTCAAGTACGCAATGTGTGCACGCTCCAACACCTTAATTAACATTGTATTGTTATTGAAATCAATTAATTTTATTTTTCAAATATTTCATGAAAAGAAACGCACTTAGAGCACATTAAAGAATCAAGTAATTCGATTAATTAGAAAAAAATATATTTTGAAAAATAATATCTATAAATTACAAGCTTATTTTTAAATATGAAGAAAAGAAGGCAATTGTTTTGGTTCTTACTTGTCTTGTAGAACGAGGTAAGCCATGTATTATACTAACTTTGTGACAAATTAACCTCGTTTGTATATATGTGAGGCACAGTTAAATGTGGCGTTTGTGGCTAGCAAAACTGTAAATACCGTTGTTGAAAAGGTTTAAAGTTTCATTATTAAAATTTATAATTTGTGTAACGAAATATATTGATAGTTTAATATTCAAAAATAAATCTATAATTTTAAAATGCCGTGCGACAGTATAAAAGGTTAAAGACCATGACCTCTCTTTCCCCCTTTTCCTGCGAATTTTCACTTCTGAGAAGGTAATCAAGTAAAGATACCACCAAGAGAATCTCCGTGCAATTATGGAGTCTTAAAAAATATATCTTCTGTTTTGCAGTTAAAACACAATTAAAACAAAAAACGCATTCCTGGTGAGAAAAATTTGTACTATCTATAGCTCAAATGTTCATCATTTTATTCATATAGAGCGAAAAATCTTACTGAGACTAAGAGATACTATTGTGCATATCTGTTCCGAGTTCTCGTAAGGGACCCAGAGCGATACTGGACTACACATATGAAAATTTCCCGATAATTAAAAGACGTCGGGCTGCAAGCACAGCCGTTGCAAATCTGGACCCTTAAAATCCTCAAAATTTTTTGTTTCGGCCTCATTCAACCGCTACGTTGTGCAAACCCGCGCTTATTTCCGAGAACTCATAACTTAATTCCATCGCCATTTTCCTGCTAAATTTCGTTTTTCTCCATCTTTTTATATAGATCTTATTTGCCTTCTATTTTAGTCTCTCCTAGTTGCAGCACTGTAACCTTAATGAAAATACGGATCCGGACGCGGAAAATACCCTTATACCAAAATTCCACACCACACTAGCGTTTCGCAGTGTTTTCCGCTAAAATTTCTTACGCAACTTGTCCCCCTGCTTAAATTATCTCCCCCTGTTCTAATTCATCTAATTTTAAATCTCTTATTTGAATTTTTTTAACGTTAATTTAATTAGAAGCCCATTCATTAGCTAGATGTGGATGTGCATCGGACGCTTCGCGTCCTCGCGGTACTCCGTAACGGAACTCCGTTCTGTTGTGCATATCTGACAGCACATCAAATTATCAGTTGGCAAGCCACATTTAATATCTTCTGATTAATTTCATAATTAGTATATACTAAATTCAATATAGCACTTTCAGCAAAAAATTAGAACTCGCACAACACCAGGAAAGTTTTTTAAAAATCAGATGCATCTCAAGCGGTTTCTAATTTTACAATCATTGAAACAATAATTGTTTTTTTAATTGAATTTAAATATGTCGAGAATTTATCTTTATTTCAAAATCTTATTTAGAAGTCTTGTTTGCAGCTTTTAACTTATGTTTTTCAGCAGTTGATTTTAACAGTAATTAATGGTCACCATATTTCCGTAAAATGTACAAATAATCAAAAGTTGAGAAAAACAGTAATCGACAATTTTATGGAAGCTAAATTATTTTCTCTGGTAAAATTTGCTTGTAGCAATACAAACAAAAACAATAAATGAGTAAGTAAATAAGTTTACTTTTCAGAAAAAAAGTTGACCTGAAAGATTTCTGTTCGAAAAAATGTGTGAATTGATCAGTGTCAATAAAAGAATTTAAAAAGGGGGGAAAAAGAATTTTCTTAATTTTTTTACTAAAATGAACATTTCCACTATCTTCTGCATAAAGCAAGTTAACAATTTCCTTATATAGATCATAATAAAATGTATAAAAATGCTTTTAAATAAATATTAAACTTTATTTACTGTAAATAACAAGCGCATAGAATGGTTGATGTGTAAATTATAGTTCAAAAACACATTTTTGAGTCCAGGTTAGAAAAAGTTACTTCAGAAAATTTCAGTGACTTGTCACCTAGTTACTGGTTTCTTTTCTTTTTTATGCTTAGTAAGAAGTAGTCTATTCTTAAGTCCCTAATCCAAATACTTAAAAGGGGAGAGGAGAAGAGTATGCTATTTAGTTCTTGCAAGATTGCAACATTTCTAAGACATCCTTAGTCTATTGTCCAATAAAGGGTAGAGAAGGATAATTCTTATTTTTGAAAAGGGGGGGAACAGGATTTTCAGTCCATTGGTGCAATTCATGTAAAAGAGAGCCTGCTTCTCACTTGTGCAAAATTTGCTTGACCAGAAGAGCTATATCTAAAAATTTTATATATTCTAACATACAATAATATATCTATAGTCAAGAAATGTAATTTTTATATTTTTCCTTGATAAAATTGTCCTATATTTTAAAAGTATATTATTCTTTATATTTAGTTCACAACTATTTAAAAAATATTTGTTACATGTTTGAAATAAATTTTTTAAAAAGAAAGTAGAGCTTAATGACTAGTATGTTGTTATATATATATATATATATATATATATATATATATATATATAATTCTATGACTGTAGGCTTCATTGTCTAATATACAAATATTAAATATATATATATATATATATATATATATATATATATATATATATATATAGTTTTAAAAAATCATTAAAATAAAAAGAATCTTGATTTAAAAAAAATTTAAAAAAATCAACAACCCTGATGGGTGATAAAAATGTGGAACGTAAAATAACTTACTTATACTTTTAATTCTGGGTCTCTATGTGTATCTTCGTTATTCAATTTGGAGCTAATTCTTGTATTATTGTTTATCTGGTTTCTAACATTTATTTCACTAATTTTTACAAAGAATATGCTTTAATCTTTGCAAAGTATATATACTATGTCATTTTTCATAACGTTATATTTAGGGTTGTCATAATTTCCAGGTATTGATACGGGACGTTTAAGTGCTAAATAAATAAAGCATGAAAAAAGTGGGTAGGTAATGGTTTATTTTACTCTGATAAAAAAGCAATAAAGCCCAAACAATCTAATAAACTGAACACTTAGAATAATAAAAAAGATGCAGGGTAATCCTTTTTAGCCTAGTCTTATTTTAAAGTTGATTTTACTTTCTTAATTACATCATTTTCTTCTTCCACATAATTATAAAATTGGGCGCAAATCATTTTTAAATTATAATGACAAATCAAAATTGCTTCAGTTGTCTCCGCTGACAACCAGTTTCTTTCGTTCGACCACTGAGTTCACATTAGGGAAAATATTCTCTCCACAATAGCATTGTTGGCTTGAAAGGCAAATACGTTTTCGCAGAGCTTTATAAGACTTGATTTCTCATCAATATACATGATATCTGCAAAAAACTTCATCCATTTCTCTTGCATACTCAATTTCATAATTGCCTCGCAGTTTTGGTTGGTATTATTTTTCTCTAATTAATCTCTTAGATATACAAATTGGTTGAATAGAATCTCAGTGTTGCGAATATCGATGTTTCTTACCTATAAATATGCAATAGTACGTTCTATATCTTTCCAGCAGAGTTTAAGGAGAAAACGGGACAAATAGCAATATGTGACTGAGTAGTGAAATACTGTGACAGTCCCGCATATACGGAACGTATGGCAACCCTAATTATATGTATATATAGATAAAGGAATTAAAATACCTTTGCATTGTAATGTTTCCTTCCCGCGAGCTTAATTCCCATGAGAAAAAAAGTGACGGCCCTTTTGATACTGGCGGTAAACAGCAGGAGAGTTGCACCTGGACATCGCTAACGAGACGGGCGCAAGAAGAAGGACTTCACACAGAGGGCCGCCACAATGTCGATGAATAAATCACTGTCAGCGCGGACATTAGCGGTACCTTTTGGTGATTCCTGAATAGGCCGGTGGTGACGAAACTCAAGGACCTTCCCAGAATAAGAGGTGGACCACTCGGAAGGTGAGTTGTTGGTCAACCAGAGTACGATTATCCAGTGAAGGGAAAGATAGGAGGGGCTTCACCACTTCATCCACCCCCTGAAGGAGTGAATAAAAACTGAGGAACGGAGAGAAAAAGGGAATTGGAATTTGAATTTTTTGGAGGACTCTCGAACGAGTTCAGGCTCCGGGGTACCGAAGAAAGCTGTGTGATCAGCGGATGGAAAGTCCCGACTGAAGTCGAACTTTGATAGACAACCCCGAGGAATCGGCATCCCCGAACTCTCGGCTCTTGAACTTGCGAGCACTCTTGGTAGTCTCGTGGTTTGGTATCACGTTGATCGGTGGAAGTTATCCATCCGATGATTGCTAGTTCTCCTGGACTAATTTGCTCATAGAACTTTGGACGGTTTAGAACTATGATTTTGTTGATTTATTTGTAAATAATCGTATTTAATCAAGACTTCTCTGCGAAAAGTGTCTCTTAATTATTGCTGCAGTAAATAAAAGTACTTAGGCCAACCTAAGCTTGAATTATTTGGTCACACTTAGGCCAAGACATTACAGCATCCCTTTATCTTTTTTCATTTTACTCCAAACAGAGCTGCTTTTCGTTTGAAAATATATAAAACATTTAAAAAGCAGTGATTTGTTTCGATTTTGCGTCTATCTAGATGGGTTGGACATAAGTGTCCAAACATTCAAATTTTGCATTAAATAGGAACAGAACTTCAAAATTGTTTTTAATAATTATTTTTTTAATTATCTTACGTTTAATAAAGGAAACTTATTCAGTTAAAGAGGAGAAATGAGCTCATAAATCACCAATTTATATTTGTGAACTATAATAAATTTTACCATAAACTGAGAACCATTTTATATTTCTTCTAAATTTCGAGCTCGAATGAACAGTGTCAACTCTTTGTCCTAAAGAACAAAATGGTATAATCTAATAACAATACCGGCAAAAAAAGAAGGAAATAATAAAATTATCCGCACGAAATTTTTATGAAAACAGCACTTGAGATGAATTAAGATAATTTTTCAAAAAAAAAAAATGTTATCTAGTTTAAGCTCTGCAAAGTAAATCATTAAAATCGTTTCCATCGTTCCTTTTTTCTTGTTGAAGTTATCTTGTTAAAAAATTTAAATGTGAATCGTAAAATAAAGCAATGACTTTCAAATATAATATAACTAATCAAAAGAATAGGTGGTTGACAGAACAATGTGAACACTTTTGAATTTGCACAGTTTTTCAGATATCTCCCGAAAGACTGAAAGGATTTTCCTAGAACTTCGACCATGTAAAGAAGAGGCTTTAACTCACAGTTTACAGGGAAGATTCGGTCACGATGGCATTTAGGGGACTGACCAGAAATTGATGAAGAAAATGATTTAGGATTCACCCCATTTTTCAGAAAGCTGATAATGAGTAGCAACTTTCACCAATGGTTTCGCTTGATAAGCGAAATATTTACATGCATTTGGGTAAAAAAAGTACGAATATTCAGGAAGCTATAAAGGATTTCTTAAAGATTCCCAAATTTTCCACAATTTTTTTGCTTATAACATACAGATTTTTCAGCGAAATTATACGAAACGTACAGAATTCATGGCAATATGTTAGCAAAATGTTGTAATAAAATTTCAAGAGAATACTTTGAATACTAGTGGAAATATGAGTAGTGGCTAAACTTTTAAAGATTGAAATGAAGAGCAGATTTTTGTGTGGGGGGAGGGGCGAGATCTACTGTTCACAGAACTACTAGCATACATAACAGCTTTTTAGAGGATAACAATATGTAATAATTTATATAGTATATCATGTCTATTTATTGATTTAAATTGATTATATTTATAATAAATAAAATTTACAAATATATATAGAGAAAAAGTATCATTTTTTATATGAGTGGGCCCCCATTTACTGCTAGCAACCGTTATTTTCAGACCCAGTCCGCCACTGCCTCCCCCTGTCACACCCTTGAAATGTCCAACAAAAGATACGTCGCCCCACCTGGGTGAGTGGTAGAACTGGTAGTGGCACAAACAGGTTGATTTTATTGAGGCGAGTGTTTTTTTTTAAATAAATCTGTTTAAGAGTATTTTGTGTTCATAAAGTAAATATAAGATTTATTGCAAAATATATCAAATTCCAAAATACTACTGTTTACAGTTGTTCTTTTATATTAATATTTTATTACTATTGTATATTAATTAGGTTTTTTGTTGTAAACCTTAATCTTATTTCATACAAAATAAGTACACATATAATCATTATTATTGTTATGCTCATAAATGGCATTAAAACACATAGTTAAAGTTTAAAAATAAAATTTGAAATATGATCTATAACGTAGTGCTTTGTTTCTGAACTGCGAGTTTATATTTATGTAATATAGTGTGACATGTGACAAGGGGGAGGGAGGGGGTATGGTGAAGTGTGACACTTTGTGACCAAGGGGGGGGTCAAAAATATTGAAAAAAAGTGTGACATCATTTATGGACAGCCCCTAAGTAATATTTATATAATAAATCCACGTTATATTTTAATTTCTAATTTTTCTGATTTAAATCTTAATTATAATGCAACGTTAAAAATACGAGAGGCGCAGTTTCTCGTTGTTAAAAACATGGTATGGCTTTAACGGGAAAGTACCTAGTAATTCTGTAAAATTCTAATAGTAAAATTCCGTCATGATAAATAGTTCTAAAACCTGCTTTAGAAATAAAAACGGGTAATAATTTAGGAAACTGAACATATTTTTGTCAGAGAAGGCAGTTTTTAATTTTTATTTCTGTAGCGGAGTCTCGAAAATAACTAGTCTGTCCTTCGCCATTTTATACTTCATAAAACAGTAACATAGCTGTTGAAAAAATATAGTACCCATCCTCACGTTATCTCCCGCCATATTACTATTTCAAAGAATTAGCAGATAATTCCGATAAGCTATAAGAAAAACGTTCCTTCTTGCACAGAAGTCAAAAAACCCCACACAGACTCAAAATCCCTCTTCTTCCAACTGCGGGGTGACAAACACAATGGACGGTTTACAATGGGCAGGCCAATCCTCCAATTACTCGCATGTATGTGGTCCTGGGGGAAAGGAAATTCCAATAGCCCGAGAATACCCGGGCTTGCCGCTAGAGATGCAGAAAACTTTGCGAGTTATCTCGTAGAATGCCGCTTGACAGGAAAAAAAGTTCGCGAGATATTTCGGGTTTGGCGCTGAGTGGGTTAACAAAAGCACTTTTAAAAGTTTATATGAACTTTTTTTCATATTTCAGCAAGCAAGTTTAGAAAATTCAAACCCTGTCATGTGAACCAGTAACAAATAATTGTTAATGATCGCTGTAAACATGAGAGAGTTTCCTGTTTTCAGGAAAATTTACACCAGTTTTAACAATTTCATTAATTTTTTGATCGATATTAAAATTGCAGTGAAACATCCAAATATTTAAATCAATGATAAAGTTTACTGTTCACCATCACAAAGTTATCCTGATAACTTTGGCTTCAGGAATAACGTTATTCCTCTCCCTCAAAAGTTTATTCCCCCAAAAGGGACCACCCAAATTCTAATTGCCAGTGAAAACCACAAAACGACCTTCACAAGCAGTTGACTCGCTTCGCTTTTTATGAGCGAGGGGAAAAGCACTAGCGATTTCCTACGTCGGAGCCGGTTTTCGCGTAATAAACAGAGAGCAACTTTCTGCGACGGAGCCGGTTTTAGAATAGTTATCAGAGAGCGACTTTCTACGTTCCAGCCTGTTGAAGGGTTAAGTTAGTTTTCATCGAATATACAGATTTATATTCATTAATTATTTTACTGTAAAATGCTTCGCAAGAGAGACAGCGAAAATAAATACATGTCAGGTGAAACTGGTGTATTTCCCTTTGTCTAAAAAATTTGTCATACACAGTCCCGTCACATTAATGTGACCACCACCTACTTTCGACGTCAACGTGAAATAACCAATCACAGAAGGCAGGTGGCAGCACAGTACAGTGTAGTGTATATAAAGGCTGCCCTAGGGCATCGGAAAGCATTTCAATCGTTGGCGTAATGCAGAAATGTAGCGATTTAACTGGCGTCCAAAAGGGCATGTTATTGGCTTTCGGGCCAAGGGTGGAAGCATTTCGGAAACGGCTAATTTTGTGAACTGTTCGCGTGCCGCCGTGGTAAAAGTATACCGTGCATGGCAATATGGCACTATCCAAAATCAGCGGCGTGGCACATGTGGTGCACCACGGGCTATAGATGACAGAGGCGAACGAAGGCTACGGAGATACGTTCGGGCGAATAGACGTGCGACTGTTGAGCAACTGACCGCCCAGATGAACCAAGGGGCTACCAAGAGTATATCCTCAAAAAAGGTTCAGCGAACGTTGCTGCGCATGGGCCTCCGCAGCAGACGCCTGGTTAATGCACCTATGCTGACAGCTGTTTATCGGCGACACAATGCGAGGTGTCATACAGCTCGCAATGTATGTGCGTGGTTCGAAGAGCAGCAGGATGAGTTTACTGTACTCCCCTGGCCAGCAAACTCACCGGATTTAAACCCAGTCTAGAATCTGTGGGACCACCTAGATCAGGATGCTCGCACCATGGATCCTCAACCGCGTAATCTAGCGCAGCTGGCCACGGCACTGGAGTCGGCATGGCTCAACATCCCAGTGAACACCTTCAGACATAGGCGGCTCGTCCGGGGGGGCAAGGGGGGCAACTGCCCCCTCACTTGCAAAAGTAAAGGGGCCTTGCCCCCTCACTTTTCAAAGTTCAAAATTAACGATCCATCGAAAAATGGATCCCAAGCTGAAGCTTTGCTGAATAATATCGAAAGTTTCCAATTCATTTTTTGTCTACTTCTGATCCAAAGAGTTTTGGAAGCTACAGATATGCTTTCGAAAGCTTTGCAATCAAAATCGCTAATTTTTTTAACAGTTAAAGAACTGGTTAATGCAACAAAAGAATGTTTGCATGAATCCCGAAGTGAAGATTTTTTTGAAAAGTTGTGGATATATGTTAACGATATTTGTGAAGTAATATCGTTAACTTCTCCAAAACTTCCACGCTCTAGAAAGGTGTCTTCGGAAATAGGCGGCAGTTCCTTCAGCATGTCACAAAGTGTTAAATCGTTCTATTAAACGTAAATTTCCAGTTATAGATGCTGCTTTAAACACAATAGACGAAAGGTTCAAAGAAAATGAGCTGGATATTTTTCAATCTCTAAAAGATGTAACATGTTCCAATCCATCAGAGATCATAAAAATTGCATCAGTTCAAAAAGTCTCTGAAACATATGATCTTGATATGAAAAAAAATAAAGGGGGAGATACAAATTTTTCAGAAAATGTACAAAAAATACATCGACTCTTTGCCAGAAATATCCACGGAGATAACAGAACTGAGGAAAAGATGCAATTTTCTTGTTGAAAAGGAACTCTGTGATATACATATTTCCATACTTGACAAAACTAATCCAAATTCTCCTTGCGATACCTGTCTCAACTGCATCATGTGCGAGAAGTTTTTCATGCTTAAGATCTTTAAAATCATACCTTAGAAATAGTATGTGTCAAGAGAGGCTTTCGGCACTTGCTGTTTTGAAGATCGAAAATACTGTAGATATTGACTTTACTAAGGTAATAGAACAATTTGCGAAAAACAAAAATTGCAGGCTGTCTTTCTTCTAATTTATAATACGGATGTATCTTGTATAACATAATATCAAATAAATAAATTTATAACTGACCTGCTTTCTCTGTGTTTGGGAGTACGCCGTTTTGTGACGACATCATTGATCGATTCACGAGTTTAAAGAAAGAAGAATTGACTTAATAGATAAGCGTTTTATATTTTTCTCATGTTATTATTTCATGAGAATTGAAATGGAACTTTGAATTGGAAGGAGGGACTCTACGGTGGCCATCCGTTCCGATTTTTGAGGTCGTGTCCCGAATTTTTTAGAGAAGGTCATTTAATCAATAATGACGTTAAAATCCAATTATATAGTCCATTTTACAAAAAAAAAAAATCAACTTTAGGGGCGCCCCACCCACACACTCGCATCTCTTTTGACCCCCCACTTTTTTGGTGCACCAGCCGCCTATGCCTTCAGAAACCTAATTGACTCTCTTTCTGCACGTCTCGCAGCGGTCCGCTTTGCCAAATTCTGGCTTTTGACAGGTGGTCACATTAATGTGACTGGACTGTGTATTTACCTTCATAAACACAAACACACACAAATGGTATTCTTGG
>BGPR01015532.1:0-17824 GCA_013235015.1 Araneus ventricosus
TAAATATATCACTCTCACTTTAAAGAAAACTATATCGCCTTTTTCTTAATGTTGAAATTTTATTCATACTTCGTTCAGTTACATGTGCTCGATTCATTTTCAGGTTCATTATCCTGCTTTTTTGCGTAGAGATTGGTTTAGAATTATATTATTTATAATTTCATTAGATATTTTTTAAATAGCAATGATTACATTTTGTAGAAGAAAAGATTTCACAAATGAAAGTACTTCTAAATAAGTGACTATGTTTGTTCGCCGAGATTAAAGCATAATGCTGTAAAATTTAAAATCTAAATTTTGCACCACTTGATCTTCAGGAGATATACAGAAAATTTTAAAAATCAGGAAAGAACTTACGAATAATTCGACAAAGTTATTTGACGCATTAAGAATATTTACATTAACTAGATAGATACCAATTGCTACTTTTCAGAAGAAAATAATAGTTATTATCTTATTATAAAATGTAAATCAATGATTAAGTATGAAAGGAAGTTAATATTAGCCGGAAATATTTTGAGTATCTCCGCGATATTTACTAAAGATATTCTGATTGCCGCACCACATCGTTAAGATATCAATATATGAATAATATAAGAAGAGCCTTGTACTGTGTTCTTTCTGTCTGCTCAAAACTGTAATAGTTCTTTCTATTTAGAAGAGATTATAGCTGAAATTCTATTGAAGCTCAATCCAAGTGTCATGCAGAACCATCCACGTATTTACAAGATATGAAGCTTATTATTAGTGCAAGAGGGTTTAATGCTAGAAGTAATATCACTTTGATATTATGCAGCATTTGAATGTTTGAACGTCCTTGAATGTGTATAATTTTTGATAGTAGGGAGACCTTGGAAGGTCGATAGATCCTGTTATTATGCATGGTGGTATCCCTCTAACTGTAGCCAGTAGATAATTTCTAAGCCGTTCGATATAAGCCAAATGTTCCAAATGGAAAAATAAGAGATTTAAATGACGTAAAGGAATTGGCTTTTATGCTTTTGGGTACAAATTCTGTGCTGAAATAATTTGATCTCGATTTTCTTGTCAGTCCTTCCATTCTATTTTTCATATTAGTGATATATTTCCTGACATACCTAACACTTTTAATCAATGAAAGAATCACTTACGAACAAACTGGCCGAGTTATGAAGCTCTATCATTATTTCGCTGAGTTTGAACCATTTTCAATTCAAACCTCGAGTAATATCTCAGGAACCAATGGGCGATTCATGCTCGAGGTCTTCCTTATAAGTCCTTAAAATAATGCAATTCAATGCTTCGTAACTCTGTCAGTTTTAATTCATGAAGAATGGGGGGTATTTTTATTTAAAGAATGTTAATGCAGCAACAATATATTTAAATATGATTGATGGACCAGGAGACTTTATATTAATTCCGGACTTCGTATTTTTCTCTGCATTGCATATATTGACTCAAACAACAGAGAATAAATTTTTTTACGTCATTTGGAAATGTTTCACAATGGAAGTATATGTCGATGAAAGAGAAAGTAGCTAGTGGGTCCCTATTAAAGTGACCAGATAAGACCATCGTTTAATATTACCATCTTTGAACAGAGCGGCATGAGTACATCTAGTATTGAAAATGTAATTAATAACATCTGAACCAGTAATGGCGTGACGTGAAGGATTTTCCGAATTCAAGGACTCTCGTCTGCTTGCTCTTCTCCACGCCCTTTCTTTTTGACTGCTCTAAACTTCTCCAGCCCTTTCACTGACAAATGGCGGCTCGAAAAGAAAAAATGAATTAAATAGAAATAATTTAAAGACAATACAGTTAAAATACAATAATTAAAGCAATAAGTTAAAATAAAATAAAAGAAATTTCGGAAAATAGTCAAAATTTTTAATATTAGTTATCTAGATTGAATTTCAGAAATGTGGTATATTTGTTTTTCGATTAGTGTTTTTTTATAACAAAGAGAGCAGAATCTTCGTACTCAGCATTTCTTTTTTTTTATATCAATTTATTGATATTTTTATCTTGAGTAAAGGGAACTCTGTACATATATGCATATAAGTTCAAGTTTAATATTAAGATAATTCCTTGTAATCATTACAATTATATTTCAGCGTCAAATCCTGCACCTTTCTAAAACCATAATGATAGGTACCTTAGACCTCGTTTTCCGGGCAATATTTTCCTCTGTCTTCCCTTCCTTATTTGGGGCATGGACCAGGAGACAGTTACGGGGAGGCTGGTGAGTATGACAGCATTCGTTTGATGCCACCAGCTTCCATCCAGCCAAACACTTATCTAGTCTAATACATATTCAAATGTTACAGAAAATAAAACGACTCACGATACTTATAACCACTTAACAGTTCCTTTTTTTTTTCTGATATATTGTGTTTGAAAATAAGCACATTTTTTGGACATGTTTATATTCAAATTGATTTTATAAATTCAAATCCAACAGTAGAAACAGTTACAGGAATTTATTTCATTTAATTTTGATATTTTAAAACTGCTTGGGATGAAAGGAACTAAAAGTTTCATTTAACAAACCCAACCTCCACTAAAAAACTGGTTTACACTTGTTTTAGTATCAAATTAATTAGACAGCTATTCATTTGCTAGAAATGCTGCAAGCAAGAAATGACCGAAAAACCAGGGTCCAATTTCTCAGTTCTCGAACGGTTTTCGGTCATTTCTACTGCAATTTATTTTTGATTTTATTTATTCCATTTTATTATGACGTTCCTCATCAAACAGATGAAAGAGAGAAGTAAATAGTACAGAATTAATTCACGATGTATTGCCCACACTGAATCCGATAATCCAGCTATTATTCAAGTGGAGAACAAGTTCAATACAATCTTTAATCTTGTTTCATGGCATTAGAGTTTTATAAAAATTAGGTTCCGTGAAGACAGATATTTTCATGTCTGGATCGTGCTTACTTCGTTATTTTATCTTTATACACGTATTACGACGAGTATATTCTTTCCACATGTTCTATATTTCATAATTAGTATTAATTATTTTGTGCCTCGGCACTGTATTGCTTGGTACTCTTCCTTCAATTTCACCCAGTAGGTTTTTTATTAACATAACTTTTTAGATTTTAACATGAAGTCGGGAAAATATTCTATAGCATTTTATTTTATTTTTATCCCTGTCTTCGCCATTACACATAACCCTGATTAGAATCTTCCGTACCCCTCATTAGTCCGCCGCGTTCCTCCAAGAGTACGTATCACATAGTAGGAACCTCTGACGACAGAAAGCCTCAAAGAATACACATCTGCAGTTTGTTCACATCAAGCTTTACAGAGAATCAGACTCTGTAATCTAAGACAACATCTATTGGCATTGTATGCCAGAAGCAATTTTAGATGAATATAGTAGTCGTGACAGCATTCTGATCTAAATTGGCATAGTTAGCCAGGCATCAATTGCAGTTCAGTCAGTATTATACATTTTGGTTTAGATCCTGAAATTATACATTTTTTTTATTATTGACAGAGTCAAATGTCATTTTGGATACTTCATTTCTTATTCTTGTGTAAAGCATCGGGCACATGATTTCATGGACTTTGAAGTTGGAAGATATCAAAGGCAAGACATAACAGTTAGTAAAATGTTTCCTAAAATATTCATGGCAACAAATTTTATTAAACTATAATCCTTACATTCATCTAACCTCCTATCAATTTTCACCAAGAAAATCAAAGGAAATCAAAATTTACATTGGAATATTTGAAATAAACATTGGAAATAATGGAAGATGATATTCTTCAGCAGATGACCAAGCTGTGAAGACGTTTCTGAATCAGATATTTGTCGATGCCTGGAAGTAGCATATTGTTTTTTTTCAACAACCAAGCTAGTGGTGCAGATACTGCCCGACACCAGTTCATTTTATGAACATTTGGTATTTTATGATCAACAGGAAAGGATGTTATATCTCAAATATAGCTAGTATAATTTACGATTTTAATAAAGACAAGCAGCACACTCAATATCAAATGGAAAGACTTCTTGAAAAAGCATTTAAACTTTAAAAAAATTGGGAAGCGTTTTTTCGACAACCCTTAACGTTCGTACATATGACAAGAAGTCAAAGCAGTATAAGACATTTTACTAATTCAGTTATTTTTTGTGCGTTTGATTTAGAATTTAAAAAAAAGAAAGACAAAACGATCATTCATTTCTTACTCAATATACTAGGGTTTCAGAAAATATAAAGCGTTAAAAATTTTAAAATTGTTAACTCATCGAATTCAGGTTTAGCTTTATTGTGCGAAGTGCGGAACTGTCTCATGAATATACATTCACTCACAAAGTAGTATACTATATATATCAGGTCATAATTTCTAAATTTATCTATATAATAAAAATGTCTTGGATTATTTAACTCATTGTTTTTTGAATTAGTACGCAGCTAAATTAAAGCAATCTTATATCATTTTAATATTTTTGACATTTTCTTTTTCTGATGAAATCCTATAACACAAAAATTTAGATGTACTCTGATATTTCAGCTATATAAGAATTTCTGCCGAGTTGGAGATTTTCTATTATTTTTCAGATGGTTTCATGGTTTTAACCTGTTTTCACCCTTGATTATTTAGATATTAATTTATTCACAGAATGGAACCACTGGGGTGTGTCTCTCAGCACCTGAAATAAACATAAATCTCACATTTAGGAAACAAATCTCAGCAGTAAATTTCTAAAAAGTTGAGAAGTGTCCGGCAAGAGAGTGATTAGTCACCAATGCCAAATCTGAGGTGGGTATTGGGCTTATTTAAGAAAAAGGCGACCGTCCACATAATGCAGATAATAAAACAGATTGGTTTTTATTCCCGATAGAAACAACAAGACTATTTTGGGATTGGCCACTTAACTTAAGCAGTGATTTGGCGTCTTCTGTCTCCTCCCCCCTCTAAGCTTCTGCACCAGACCAGCACTAAGGCGCTTGGACCCTATTATTAGGTTGGGGCTTATCAGGTACACTAGTACGGCAGATTCAGTGGAATCAGGTTTCCAGACCTGCAGCCCCTCAGAAGCTGCAAAACCGAGACCATACCAGTAAACAAATGGGCACTCCCTGATACACGAGAAATTTAAAAGAAAATCCTCAAATTAGCATGCCAGTAGCATCTGATGTTGAAAGAAATTTAGGAAATCATGCTATGGCACCTTTTGTCATTAATGTTACAGGGAGGATAATAAACACAGGGAAACTACACTACTGATTTTGGAATTAATTTCTATACAATGGTTCACAATTCATGGAGAATCGTAGGAACATTTTACAATAAGATTTTGTCAAGGAGGGGTGTTTAGGACAAATCACCCAAATGATGGTGATTTTATTTCGGCTCATACAGGGAAGCAGATAAGGTTTGGAACTTCCATCAACCATTTTCCTCCTCATACACATTGCTTACATGTATTTTTTCTTAAAATATCTTGAATATTTGTGTATATAAAAGGTTTCTTCAGAACATCTCAAATTTATGCATGCTTTTTCTTATAAAATGCAGAGTTCTAAAGACCAATTTTGGGAACTTACACATAATAATCAAAAGATATGTTAAAAGAAATATTGAAACTTGAAGTAATGCACTCAAATATTTGAAAGAAATATAGGTAATTTAGTAAAACTTTTCATCAGCGCTTGTGCGAAACATAGTGCCCTTTTTCTTTCATAATGTCAGCTGAATCAAAAGTTTCTTATATAAGAATTCCAGTTAGATACCATTAAAATTTAAAAGTTTTAGAGTATTGGAAAAAGCAGAACTTTGTTCTCTAAAAGAAGAAAAGTATGAGGTTTTCCAAAATCAAATTTTTTAAGCTTGAATCTTGAACAATAAATTTGAATTCACAAACTTTAATTTGAATATCCTGAGTACATCTATATTTATAAAATTAAAGGCATAATTAGAATTCTACGATTAATGAGAGGAAAATTCATGTTTTTAAAATTTTTTATTTGTGGAAATTACCTCATCCATTTTATTTTGTCTTTTCATTGTCCTTATTACCTACAACTTTCTAAATCATAATGTTATTGAAATGGAATTTTTTATATAAAGCTACCTTAAATATCTTATTCGAGCGAAAGAAAATTTAGAATTATCATTTCCTTGATATACAATTAAAAATATTTACTTGAGTACTCGTATTTCCTCAAATACTTAGGTAAATTAACTTCGATTTTAATATAATTTTTCTCCAACGCATTTTGTCAGTATTGTGCGAGTTTCTCAAAATTTGGTGCACCTCATAATATAAACTAAAACATGCAAATAGAATACACTAAGAAAAAATTTATAACCTCCAGACCATCCATATTTTTTTTATGAAAAAAATGCATGCAAGCAATGTATAAAACCAAAATGATTGTTAAGTTTCAAACGATATCAACATCCTATAGAAACAAGATAATTCTAAATAATTTTCTGTGTTCATCAAGGGTAGGGGACTGTTCCTAAATATCCCCAAATGTCAAAGTTTCACTGTAAAATGTGATTCCCACAATTAATAACGTCCCTCGATTCTCCCCAACTGATAGTGAACTACTGTATTCAAATTTCTCGAAATATTTTGCATTTTACAAAATCTTGCAATACTTAAAGGCCAGTCTTTGCAGAGGAAACCGTTCGTAATGAAATTCTTTTCAAGAAGGACTGAACTTTGCAGAGAGCATGTAAAGGACTCACACTTTTTTTGGAATGCTTGGATGAGTAATTCAATCTCTATGGTTCGAAAAGGATCCTTGTCTTCTGTACAATGATTTTGTTTCTTTCTCCAGCTGAAATTGAATATGTAATAAAAACCTATAATACTATATAGACTAGTTTCTACATCCTTTTTTGGAAGCGGGCACATCCTAATTTTAACCTTACAAGTGATGAGCGGACAATTTACCCAGAGGAACGATTGGCGCTTGAGCAGTACATTACCAGCGATCGAATTTTAGTCACCCAGACCACCGGAGAGTGAAGAAGTTTTTTCTGCAGTTTTTTTCTCCAGATTCCCTATGACGCGGGACAAACAGAACCCATGTTACTTCCTTAAAATTACTTACGGTAGGTGTTTAATTACTTGTATTTTCAATTCGATCATTTCTTGATCATAATTTCGCTAATAGATTGTCTAGTTAAAATCAGATTGTACTTCCTGGCATTTCAAAAATAATCTAACAGGATATAAAATTTTAAAAATCCACAACCTCATTTCAGGCCTAGCATATACTTGGCCTTTAATATTCCTTGAATTATGTAAGTTTGGTTTTACTTAATTGCATCCTTTTAAGTTTGTCACCAGAGTAGCCTACTCTAATAAATGAGGCCCAGTAAAATATTTACAGTTTTCTAAAGGAACAATTATTAATAAAAATAGATATTTAAAAATGCAATTTATGCAAGTATATTTGAATAATACAGACATACTATCATTTTTTTATATTTTTATTTAAAATATATTTAATAAGTTTTATAACATGTATTTCAGCTTTTGTTATTTCTAATCCTGGTGATTCTTGAATATGCTTCTCCATCATCATACACTCAATAGGGTTTTGTCTCGAACAGTCATAAATTCCGTTTCATATATTTTTTTCTATGAATCATAGGCTTATTAGCTGTGATTTCTTTTCTCTCCTTGTTCAATTAGCTGGAATCGCCTATCAAACGTATCTTGGCGCTGCTATCAAGACTTCAGCCAGAGAAGTGAACTTGAAGCGAGATCGAGTTAGACGTGACTAAAGAAATGCGGAGTTGAAATAATTTAATTTAAGTTTTAGTCTCAATTCTTCCTTGTTTTGTTTTTTACTTAAACGTCGCTTTTTGTTATGTTAATAAAGATGTTGTTTACGGACATCGAGTTGGTCATTGCATAATTAATTAGCAGACCTTTAAGTAGTGACCCTGATAGAATGTCTTTGTCGTCTTAATTTTTCCGATCAGAGTCAGATTTGCCGAATTCCCTCATTATTAGGCTTGGCGAGAGTAGTAATTCTTCGCAGATCAACAGCTGCCCCAGCTATTAAAACGCCAGCTTTCTGGGTGACAAGAAAACCAGACCTGTAGTTCGCTCAGCTTGAATCTCAGTTTGCTTTGGGAAATATTTCTGTTGGTCTACCCAAGTTCACTATGTATAGCAGCCAAACAAATGTGGATTTAACCATGTTTCAGATCTTGTTCTTAATCCACCTCAGACCAGATTCTTATAACAGTCTTAAAAACTAGGTTAATTGCTCAAAATCTTTATTCTACCCAGATCTGTGAGGTTAAAACTACTTTTCAATTGTATGGAATTGGGTGATAAAAGAAGCCCTCGACGCTTCTTTACGCAGTAGAAAGTTTGGCTTCTGATGGGATTTCCTTGAGTTGTTGGAAGAGTTTATGGATGCAAAGATTGCATGTTCAAATGCGAATTCTGTCTGTGAGTGGTGATGAATTTACAAGCTTTATCTAAAATGGCAGATAATTATTTTTTTGGGATTTCGAAGATGATTTAGTGAAAGCGTCTGTGTCTGATATTTTCAATCTCCAGGGTGTAAATAAGTTTGAGAATCAGCAGCAGCTATTAAACAGACTTTCGAGACTAAGTAGGCGTAGATCCTCTCACGAGGAAACACGGAAGTTCGAGTTCTAACAAACACAAAATGTGTTGGTGGCATTTAAGTTTGGAAATAGGGCAAAAGATACGAACAGCCATTACGCTTTTAATTCGAAAATAGTTCAGCCTTCCGTTTGGCGCTGACGGTAAAAGGAGCTCAGTTAGCTCTTGCACATTTATGATAAGATTACTGGTCGTGAGTTTTTGGTTGTACAGGTTCAGCAGTTAGTGTTTTACCAATTTTGGGAATGAAATTATTCCTTCAAAATTTGTATTGTATGCAGCAAACGGAACTAAATTGCTTACATTCAGTACTAAATTCAATCCACATTGAATTTAAATGAAAACCTTGGAAGTTTCAGTAGCCTTTCATTCTTGCATCGGTTTTCAAAACCAATATTAGGATCTGACTTTCTTGAACACTACAGTTTGTTAGTGGATATAGGCCTTAAAACTAGTAGTTGTATGGTAGTGCGAAACCCTGTTCTGCTAGCTGGATCCCATGTATGTTGCTACTGTACAAGGAGATTCTCCATGTAAGATTTACTTCTGAAATTCAGTGATATTACTAAGCGAAGTCAACCTAAACCAGCTTTTCATGTAAAGCATAACGCACAGAGCACCATATTGAGACGCGTGGTCCCTGCTGTTTCTAACTCGGAGATTGGATCTGAAAGGCTACAGGCGGCCAAACGCAGATTTCAATGCATGGTTTCACGCAAGGCTGGTGTAGACCTTCAGAAGTGCATGGGTGACCCCTTCATGGTTCCCAAAAAGATGACTGGAGGCCAAGTGGAGATTATAGGCGTTTCATTAATCCAAATTACCGGATAGATTTCAATTCCTCATGTGCACGACTTTTGCATAATCTTTTCAATAAAAGATTTTTCAGCTATTAATCTTGACATCAGGCATTGCTATCAGATGCCGTTGCAGCTGCTGATGTTCCAAAGCAGTAATAACCCTTTTGGATTATTCGAGTTCCTTTTTATGCCTTTCGGATTGTGCAAGTACTGCACAGACTTTTCAACGTTTTATGTACGAGATCATCGAATTTGGACTATTATTTTGTATATCTCGATGACGTCCTATTCCATCTACAGACGAAAGTGAACATTTAAAACATTTGGAAGAAGTTTTCCGTAAGAGTTTCAAGTACGGCGCCTTGGTTATGCAGAAAATGCGTTTTTAGCCAGCTATTGTTCTTGGTTATTTATTTCCGAAAAGTCAAACCCTCATAAGTTAAGGCTATTAATGAATTTCAGCTACCTACTTACTATTAAGACTTATGTCGATTTTTTATCTTAAATTGTTATCAGCGATTCCTTAAGGCTGGCACATGAACAATCTCTGACAGCCGATTACCTAACAGGTGCAAAAGAAAAATGATACACTAATAAATTGGACAGAAGGGGCAAAACTTGTTTTTGAAAGTTATAAAAGAAACAGTCTTGCTATATCGCTCTTTAGTGTATCCCGTCGCCAGATGCATGCGGTTTATCTCTTGATACCATGCTTCCGATCATTGCATCTGATTTCTAGAACTGAAGCATTTTACCATTCAGAGTAGGATCTCGTCAGCAGATTTAGCATCGACAGACTGAAACCTGCATTTCAGCTTGCGAGAACCTAGTGAGCTTTTTCCATTTAATCGTCTTTACAGACGCTTAGGGAGCCCTGTGGCGCTGCGATCAAGACTTCAGCCAGAGAGTGGGCAGCGAGATCGAGTTGAATGCGACTAAAGAAATGCGGAGTTGTGAAATAATTCGATTGCAAAGTTTCAAGTTTCAGATTCTTCCTTGTTTTGTTTTAGATGCTGACGTCGCTTTTGTTATGTTAATAAAGATGTTTGTTCACAGACATCAGTTAGTCATTTGCATAATTAATTAGCAGACCAGCACATGTCGCAAATCGCAGCATATTTAATGAAAATTAATTATACGTCCCGTTTAAAAGTGGCTATTCCTTTGTCCCTAATCCTTTGGAACGCCGACATACTCCTCTTCTGAAAAGAAGAATCCACCTTGCTTTTTTTGATGTCAACAATAAAGCTTGAAAACTCAAAATCCTAAGATAATTACCTAGTATCGCGATGATGACATGTATATGTATATTCCAGGCTTGCTGTTATCGGCGGTTCCCAAATATATGTCAAAAGAAGGCATTCATTGAGCTATTAGAGCCGGCTTTTCCTCTAAGTTTCCATCCTTTTTTAGGCGCGGTACCGCATTTTCAGTACGTACGGTAACTACGTGGCAGTACCCAACTGCTCTGTAATTTCATGCCGCTAATCCTTCTCCTTCATTTTGCCGCTAATGTCTTGTTTAGTTAAAATGGATTATTGCATCTACCACTACATGGGGAAATAATCTATCCCCACCCACGATTCCTAGTCCAGGACAAGTCATGAACGGCCAATGAACGATATGCGTCGTAAATACATTGCTATTAGTTGGGTAGAGAGTACAGACCACCGGAGGTGATAGAAAAAATGAAAATTAAGCTGCCTTTTTTTCTTGGCATTTTCCGTAAGACGCGGGATAGATCAAGACTGTGCTTCTTAGTACGTGCAGTGGGACGTAAAGGCAGCACCATCTGCTTTCTATGTATTTCACGCCGCTAATCGCTTCCCCGCATTTTGCCGCTAATGGCTTGTTTAGTTAAAATCGGATGCATCTGACATTACATAGAGAATAATCTATCCTAATATAAAATTTAAAGAAACCCAACATAATTTCAGGTATTACAATTAACCTTTAATACCGTCTGGTTGAATTAAGTTTAGTTTTTCTTAATTACTCCTTACAACTTCAAAAGAAGCGGAGGATATTTCTATATCAAATATGAAACAATAAAACGATTACACTTTTCTAGGCATAATTATTAATAAAATTTCTATAGAAAATTCAAGGTATGCAGTATATTTGAATATTAAAACTTATCATTTTCACATTATTTTAAGCATAGTTAATAAACGTTTTATAAAGATATTACACATTTTTGTTTCTAATCATGATGAATCTTGAATAATAAGCTCGATCTTCAACATTTAATAAGATTTTTTCAAATTAACCAAAGCAGACATGATCCTCTTATTACCCGTAACCAAGACCGGCTGTAAGACAGTTTTGATGGGCAGAACTTTTGAAGAAGTTTATTTCAGATAAAGCAAAAAAAAGATGATATTTACACTATGTATGGAGAACAGTCATTTACGAGTTTACAAATATTTAATAATTTCTAACGGAATATGTTATCTCGAACGATCACTTAAATTTAGAGCTCACGTTTTCTTTTAAATGATAGATAATTGTAGGATTTTTCTTTTGCTTCTTGTAGTGACGCTGGAATCACCTATCAAACGCAGTAATTTCGTCAAGTATATTTAATTGGATTAGCGTCCCGTTTAGGGGTGTATCTTCCTTTATTTTCCAATCATAGTTACAAGACGCAAATGTCCCGTTTTCTGAAAAAAAGCAATCTACGTTAAAAATGTCCAAAACAACACAAAATCAAAGAAAACTCGAAGATAGCGCCTAGTATCACTTGATGATGAGTCATATTGACTCCACATTCAGAAGCTATCCTTTCCAAATACATGTCGCCAAACTACTTTCATTGTACTTCTTGGTGGAGATGAAAACCCAAAATCTAGAAAAATACAACTACTTTTTTTTTCTGGTCCTTCCATAGTATTGCCCGTCTGGAGTCTTGTGCCAAAACAATCATAGTCCTTCCAAATGATAACAACTTCCAACTTTCTACATCAACTTACGTTCACCAGCCTGGACATTTCAAGTCCAGATATAAATTAAAGAATCGAGGAAGGGAATTAATTTTTTTTTTTTTGGTCATTACACATTATATTTGTAGGAAAAAATTTCGAAAAGTTGAATTAAAATAGTGGTAGAGGTTATTTGATAAACCGTACCATTTCCATCCAAATGTTTGTTTTTCCACTAAATCATTTTAATGAGTAAATTATCTCTTGAAAATAAATACAAATCGAATGATTTCAGCTTGGAGTCTGTTCAAGCAATACTTAATAAATTATTTCATTATACGGAATTTTCAGTCTTTCAAAGAGTCTGGCGTTAACTCTAGAAAAAATTGAGCTCTTTGCAATTGACAGATATTCCTTTTGCAAATTCTTTATTGCCAAACACCATTTTCTAATGTATGGCAGTTGAAAGTTTAAGAAAAAAAACTGCACCAGATTCAACAGCAATTATCATAGTATAATCTGTGGAACGTCTGAAAATCAGTTTCGTTTTATTTAAAATAGTTAATTCAGATTATTTCAATCTGAATGACATGTCTGAACATTATTGAAAATCATATGCACAATGCATAAAACTTCTCTGCATTCAGATGCTAAATTATTTTCTACTAAAATATATCAGAGTTCACTCCTTAACTTTCAACATTTTATCAATTTTCTATAATTAAAATGGCCTTTCTATTTCAGAGGAATGGGTGTTTAATTTAGTTCAGACAAAAGGACAACTGAAATATAAATGGATTCACATAAAACTTTTGTATGGGAATTATAGCGATTTCTTTCAAACGACTATTTAGTTTATAGAGGTTTAAAATTGAGCTAATTCGATGCACGCACAATATAGAATTACAGTTGGAGTAGGTTAGAAATATTTTTTACAATGTACTTAATTGAACGGTTAAAATCGTCTGACCTTTAAAGCTCTTTTGATGTAAGTACCACTAGAATGAGTAACAACTTGCTTCTCATGATTTTCCAGAAACATATTATAAAAGTAATAGCAACAACATGCAGTATATTTTGAAACAACATAGTATGCCTGGAAATGCTTAATTTCAAAATCCATTGTCAGTTTTATATTAACCATGCAGGTGTGTCCCTATCTATTGTATATGATTTTAGCCAGATGAATTCTATTTGTCTCTTATAGTCAATACAATTAGAATAGAAAAATCCCCAAATACTGTATTTGTGGTGGGACAAAATATTAAGCCAAAAGACTAACCCTACCAGCTGAAAATAAACCATGATAAATAGCACAGTCGTAATAATGGTTAGTACACTAGTAAGGTAAACAAAACACTATTTAATAACATTTATTACACGGCATTACTGGCACACATCAGAATCTACAAGAGTCATCAAAACGTGTACGAAAATATATCATTCTCTATGATTCATTATAGTGATACGTTATGAAAGGAAATATTATTTTAACTAATTATAAAAATATTTGCAACATGGGAAAAAACAAGCTTCAACTGCAGTTGAAAAAGGTACTGCAACGCATGCTAAAGATCGAAAATCATTGACTCAAGCCCTTGAGATCTCCATCAAACTACACTTTTAGTAGAGACAGCTGTGATGCTGGGAAGTCATTGGAATAATAACCTTAAGAAGCTCATGGGAGGCTCAATTCATCTCACGAAAACATGATTGAAACAAAAGCGGCAGCTTGTAAGAAACAGGAGGAATCCAAAAAAGGAACATCAAGCTCATTCATTCTTCACCTCTAACACTAGCCAGACAGAAAAAAGGAAGGCACGTGTAATGACTCCCTGTATTGCCATTCATGCTCTTCTCGCAAAGACCTGTCTAAAAGCAGTCCACCTAGAACATTAGTCTGTCCACTTTCCAGTCCAACTATAGCACAGTCCTGTTCACATACTGTTGTTCCTAAATCATAAAAGATTGCAATGAATACTCAAGAACGCTCATTGATAATTTCAAAAGAATTGTTATTTAAAATTCAAATATAAAAGTGAACTTCTGGAAATAATTCTGAAAATTTTTCGCAGAAAAAAAATTTGTCCTCTAGGGATAAATAAATCATAATAAAATGTATTTCCTTTTTTCATTATTCTGAATTATCAAGTGTTCAGACAGAAAGATTTTCTTTTCTAACATTTTAAAAAATTTAAACTGTTAAAATTTCAAGAATGAAAATACCGTGTATATTCTTTAACATGTAGTGCAAATACTATTGTCGTTGATATTAAAGCTGCAGGGTTAGTTTTAGTTTAGTTATATTAACGTCCCGTTTTGAAACAACACAGGGATATTTTTGCGATGGAATTTTGAACAGCGGTCAGGAGGACGAGAACGAGATCTGACCTGTCCCACCCTCTCCAAGCTTCCGCGAGGAGTCTCTCAATGTGATTGTGGTGCCATCTATTGGCGTTTAATAAAAAAAAAAATGTCTGTAGCCTGTCCTGTTATGCATTTGATGGCCATGATAAAAGTTCAGCGGCAGTAGAATTTTCTTTACTTAATTTTCCGTGCCCAATTTTATTAAACTAAGCATTGTTTTATTTATATTCCAAGCTCTGGACAGCGGTAATTTTTCTTCATGCGAAAGAGAAATTAAGTGTGAGAAAAGTGAATTCCCCAAAATCTACAGGTTAACTCCTTTACCTAAAATTCATCTCTATCACAGGGAGTCTCTGGGATTATTGGCGCCATCTATTGGCAGGAGTATTAGAAATATGTCACCATGTAATATGTCAGTTATGCATTTTGATGTTACGTATAGTAGAGCTGGTAGAATCTATTTCATATGATTAATTGCCAATTGTCAGATTAATTATCTTATTCTATAGAACAGCCGATAGTTGCATTTATATGAACGATATAGAAGGAATTGTCAGAAGACACGGAATAAATGAAAAAATTTAATAGCAAAGAAATTACTTATTATAATGATTGAAAGAAAAACAAATTTTGGTTAAAGATTTTTAAACGTATTCTGAAATTAGGGTGAAAGTTTTATTATAATAAGCAAGGCAATTGCATATAGCATTTATCTCCGACAATATTTAATGAATTACAAACATAAGTTAAGAGATAAAATCGGTCAGATTCATTTGAAGGTTTCATTATCTAGCACAGGGAGATGAGAGGTTGGTGCTGGAACTATATTATTTATAATTGCATTTCTTAATTTAAATCACTTTAATGAGTAAATTCCGGATAAAGGACTTCACTAAAAAAAGCCAAAATACATCTAAATGAGGCTGATTTGTTGGCCAGGGAATTAAAACGTAATGTCACAGAAATTCAGAATCTAATTTCACATCATAGGACTTAACGAAATATAGATTTTTTTAAAAATTAGAATTAGACTTCGGACGAAGTCATTGGAAAAAACCAGTTGACACACTGACAGTTATTTTACAATAACTAAATAGCGACTGAATTGCTTCCATTCTACCGGAAAAGAGTAGGTTATTCTCTAACACTATGAAAAAGAATTTGTGAGAAAAGAATAAATTGCTGAAAATTTTGCGATATTCTTTGTCTCGCTGGAAACGCCATATATCGTGTTCAAAGTAGCAGCATCAAATTTACTAAAATGTGAAATAAGGATATAAAATAGATGCAGTGATAAGATATTCATTTTCTATTTTAGTAGTTTAACACGTAAAATTAAAAAAAATAATGTACTGAGAGTAGTTAATTGTCAAATAAATTAAATATTCCAAAACTTCATCAAATAAGCTCATGTTATCTCTTTAACGACTTTCAATTTCGTTAAAGGCCTTAAAGAAATCATTTTTTCCTCACTCTTAACCAGACTGAAGTAGATTTAAGTCTATGTAGTTTTTGAATTCCATGAAATCTTCTATTATATTTGCACCCTTTTCAGTTGTGTAATTGACTGCTTTTTAATTCTTGATAAAGAAGTTATGGTATTTTTTTATGAACTCACCTGAAATCTTCTTCCCAGGCCTGGGGAATTTTTTTTCATCCAGGCTCATCTTGATTCACCTAAATGTGTCCATGGACATTTCTTTCAAGGGCCGACACATTCACTGCAGACCAGTAGCTTCTGGGGTTTATTCAGTGTCCTAATGATTAGCTGTAGAAATTCTCCCCGGGTAGTTTATTGATGCAACGCATTTCTCAAACCAGGTGAATATATACACAATGCTACTCGAGAAGATACTCTGTGGTAAACAACTAAGATTTTTTGTGAAGACCAATGACCCAAGTTTTGTGTATCTAGCCTATCTATTTAAGGTAGTATCCTCTTTAAAATGAATAAATAAAAGTACAGCCACTTTTTTTTATTTAAGACAGCATTTCCACCTCTTGAGGAAAGATATTTATATGCAAGAATAGGCAGGCAACATTTAACCAGTTGGCGTTTGTTTCAGAATTTGATAATAGATTCCAGTGATGCGGCCGTATGCCAAATTCTCTCCATCCAGTTTGTTGCATCACCATAGCGTATATACCCACAATGCTCATATATTCACTGACAGAGATAGACTCCCGTTGACGGATTTGAGTTGAAATTTATTTATAAAATCTACCTTATGGTGTAGATATCAAGGAATAAAATTCGTCTGGCTCATTTTCACAGTATCGTGTTCACAAGCAGAGCAGACATAGTTCGAAGATTATTCGTTTTCGAGTCAGATTGTAGTCTAAAAGCGGATGTTCCAGCAAATCTCAAATTCAGATTTTGTATAGATAGTCCCAATACTTTCTGTTTCATGCTGCGTATGAGAGCCGAGTTATTCCCACCTGTCCACAGTATTTAGAGACGAAGAATTCCCGTTACGTAAGATCTGGTCTTTGGGGTCCCGGAGTCTAATGGGTTGTCTGGTCACGGCATCGTTCCCTCCCGAAGGAGGGCGACCGTCATCGGTTGCAGGTATCCGTACACAATTGAAATACCCCACCAGGAAAGCTGAACCTTTGCTTGAGAACTTCTCATCCACTTGCTCGCGGTGCCCCAATATGAAGAGTTATTTAACTACACAAGCCGATAAAAGTATCTCTTCTTTTCATTTCATTTTATTGCTCCTGCTCCATTAAATCCTTGCCAGGATGCTATCTATTGCAATATTTCATATCAAGACTTCTGGAAAATTCCTGCACATCACCAGCTCTCTTCCCAGATAGCACGTAAGTTTGCGGTTTACAGTTTGACTTATCATGTAGAATTTGACGCGTCAAACAGATCAAGGAACTTGTAGCAAGATCGATGTGACAAGTAGCACCTCTTTACAAATCAAACACATACGTGCTAAAACAAACTTCCCTGCAAAGAGATAGCACAATAAAGAGATAATTATCATCTATTTTTAAAAACATCGATTTTAATAGCATCTCTAGATATATAATTCTTTTTTATTAATTCAATAAATCAATGAATTTGTAGAAAAAAAATAACTTTTTATAAAAAAAATTGTTAAACATTTTCCATCTTTTACT
>BGPR01015532.1:17849-36473 GCA_013235015.1 Araneus ventricosus
AAATATATCACTCTCACTTTAAAGAAAACTATATCGCCTTTTTCTTTTTTTATTTTTTTTTTGAAATTTTAACGTTTATAAACAAAATTAAATCTAAAAAACAGTCGGTGTTTGTTGAAAAATAATAACTACACATTTTGTCCCATTTTAAAGTAATTACTTTTGAACTCTAATTTCATAATTTATTCTACTAGCAAAACGTAGTTATTAGCGAAAATCGCTCTCTCTTTGACTTCAAATCGTATTCTCAACTCAAAAAATTAATGAAAACCAGAAAATAGTTTAAAATAAATCGTATACGAATCGCATCGAACGATGTTTTAGCGAAATCTATCCTCTCCTCTCAGAGTTCAGCTGGCTCAACGGTTAGCGTCCCCGCTTCGGAACCGGGAGGTCGCGAGTTCTATCCTGGGTTGTGTTTCGTACTCTCTTTTTGCTTTAATTTGCTGTAAGTGTGCACGGCAAGTTTGCTGCAAGTTCGTTTCATGGTGACTTCGGAGCTTTCGTTAACTTGCTGCAAGTTTACTGCAAGCTTGCACACTTGTCATGACAAATTTGTGGCAAACTTGCACTCTTGTCATGACAAATTTGTGGCAAGCTTGCTGCAAACTAAAATTGCTATCTGGGTTGGTGATGATCTTCAGGAATATCTTGTCGATCGAGTCTTCGGAACTAATAGAGGTGGAAATGGTGATAGGTTGCAATTTTCCTTTCTATCATCACCTATCTTGGAATGATCTGCAGGAATATCTTGGCTATTGAATGACATTTTTTCGGATATGAACCGACGAGGGATATGTTGTAGGGAGGGTAAAAACGTTGGCCGAGTTCGTAGATGGGCTATGGAGCTCAAAGAGGTGGAGAAAGTGGGGAATTGAAATATTCCTATCCTTCTGATTGAGAATAGGATGAAAAACAAATTAGGAGAATTATCGATTTATGACAATGAGCAACTTCAGTACTGAAAGTTATTTTTATAGCTACAGTTAATTAGAAAGTATAGGTTGAAAAGCCCTTTAGCTCTATGCCCGAGGTAAGATTGCCTTTTAACCTCTGCATGTGACACCTTAATCAGACGCTCTCTTTTATTGGATTCCATTCAAACTTATTTCATCCTTTTAGCTATAACCCTTATTAGAGGATAAAATATTCTTTTCCTGATATCCCCAGACAAAAGGAATCTGCTTTTGCTCTACAACTTGCCGACAGGAATGTTTTTAAAAAGTCTTTGCAGACGGTCAAATGTGGGAAAGGACCAATTGTTCCTTGTTGTACGTTTCTTTCAACACCCAGAATTGGTTCATGTGTTTGTACCCGAGAACGTAATAGTTCTCTTTATTACAAATATTTTTGAAATATATTTTAGGAAATTTTTTTCCGTAAAAACGTGAGAAATTAAAGGAATATTTGATGTTTTTTAAACGTTATAATAATTTCAACAATTCTATACCTTAACCATTCCCAATTTGCCATGGTATCTGAATCTGGTATCTAGTCAACCTTATTCCCTTTTAGCACATGGTGCTCTACGAAATTCATACGGTATCTTAACGGTGTTTTGCAGAATTCGTAATATCGTAACGACATCGTGGAGATATCGTAAAATAACTTCTGCTAATAGTATTAGTACACTGAAAATGACCATTAGTACACGAAAATACTGTGGTACGTTAAGTACGATAATGCCCCATACATTCGGCCAGAATTATATTGTGCTTCAAATTCTTCGACGAAAATACCACAGAGTGGCTCATTCAGAGTGGAAGATGCTAACTGTCTAATAATTTCATTACAATTAATTGTTTAATGCAAAAAAGAAATAAATATCTCCATAATGGCTCTCTTTAAAGTTTTGTAGTTTAATCTACCTATTCAATTAATCCAAGCGTAAGTTCAATAATTGTCTAAATTAGGTGCATCGCCGCTGTCATTTCATTTTTATTTTTGCAAGAAACTGAAGATTTATCCTCTAGTAAAAGTTCTTCAAGGTCTTTAAAAGATCACTGACAGTGACAAGGGAAGATTGATGCGACCAAATGCTTTTCCATGTATAAAACAACGCGAATCCGAACTAATTGGGACTGAACTTCGTTCTAATTTCGGGGAATACGGATTATCCCGGAAATTTGGAAAAAACTCTTGATATACCAAATGCAGTACAGTAATCACTGCGTACCCTGTGAAGGCGTAAGGAAACAGAACGCGACGATTGATACTGTACAACTTGAAACAAATTGTGGCTACATGTTCAAACAAGTTGAGGGCGCGTGTTCAAACAAGTTAAAGGTACATGTTCAAGCAAGTTGAGGGTACAAAGAAGATATCCGAGAGTTTTTCTAATAAGTAAGGTGCTGTATTCATTCTTTAAGTCCAATTCGAATGTTTCTTGTAATTTAAGAATAAATATCATGATTGTTCCTGATTCGTAATTCTTATTTTTCCATCATTTTTTTAATGGAAAGTTTTCATAAAATTAAAAAATGTTAGAATTTTCCGAAATTTTGGATTAATAAGGTTGTATTTCCCGGAATTCCACTGTATCGAGTCTGTTAGCAGTGAAAGATATTTCCTCGAACACGCTGCGAGCTGTTCGGGAACTGTTTTGCTTGCAAGTGTATGCGCACATTTAGGAGGACCAAGCGTTGATAAAAGCATGCACGTAACTCCTGCACGTAATTAGAGCATAATTAAATGTTGTTAAGCTCTTCTGAAGGACGTTCCTATCAAGTTTCTATGGATAAATCGAAAACTATTCTTCAGATTTAATGTTTTGACCAGTTTGACTATTGTTATGTTTCCGAAACATTTAAGACTAAGCTGTAGACGGCAAACAGTCCAAGCCGAGTCCGCTACTCGATATTATGCAGCGGCGGTTCCCAACGTTTCTTCACTCTCGTACCCCATTGATTAGTCTTTCTATTTTTCAGTAATCACTACTTTCAGCCCCACTTCCCGATTATTTTATGTTTTTCACAAACTTAAGCTTCAAAGTTAACCACTGGAATTAAATTAACTACTTAACAGTTTCTTTTTCTGCCATATTGTGTCCAGAAACAAAAGTTTTTTGTAAGAAATTTTGTATTCAAATTGATTTTATACATTCAAAACAGTTACAAGTATTGATTTCATTGATATTGGGTAATTTTTAATTTCAAGGAAAATAGTACCTATAAACTGATTTACCTATCCTAACCTGCGCAAAACACTTGTTTTGCTATGCAGCATTCATTAGACTGCTAGAGTCATTTATTAGAAACATTGATTGAAGGCGAAAGACGAAAATGATTTTGGCTCACGCCTATTCAAAGGAAGCTAAAAATGTTTTGAAACATTCATCAATCATTTTGTTCCTTATGCACATTTTTTACATCCGTTTTCATAAAAATTTGATGCATATTCCGGAAAATATAAAGGTGTCTTTAGAATATCTCAAATTTTTCGCATGTTTCTTTGTTTATAAAATACAGAGTTTCACGCTAATTTTTGCGAAACTTACATAATACTCCAAAATATGTTAGAGAAATGTTTTTAAAAACACTTTAAGTGAAAGCTATGAATACTTGAAAGAATATGAGTATAAGTAGTACATACTTATTAACTGCGCTTGAGCGAAACACAGAGGAAAATTTCTCTCATAACGTCTAAGATAGATATCTAAGGCATTCTATATAGAAGTTTCAGTTGAATACCATTCAGATTTATAAAGATTTTGGCATTGTAACCAGCAGAATTCCTGTTGTTCTCTAAGAGAAAAAAATATGAGAGTTTTCAACAAATCAATATTTTTAAACTTGAATCTTCGAATAGCAATATTGAATTTTATGATATTTGAATATTCTCAGTACCCATCTAAACTTATAAAATAATACATAATTAAAATTGTAATTCGACAATGAATACAGGAAGATTCATGTCTAAAAAGTATTGATTTGTACAAAACAAATAATAATTTTTTTGTCATTTCTTGATTGAGATGAATAGAACTTTCTAAATCTTAATGGTATTGAAATGGAATTTTTATATAAGCTGTAAAAAATACCTAGCTTCGACGCTAGGGAAGAAAATTTACGTTATAATTTTCACATATAGAATTGAAAAGTATTACAAATACTAATATTTCCTTAAATAGTTAAGGTATGAACTTCAAATCTTAATACCATTTTCTCCAACATTTTGTCGAGTTTTCTGCTGGTTTACCAAATTTTGGTTTCAAACTCCACATGTTATAAGCAAAGAACATGCGAAACATTTGGGATGATTTAAGAAAAAGAAATTTATATAATCAAGAATATTCAAGATTTTTTATGAAAATACATTCAAGCAATGCGCATAAGAAGCAAAATGATTGATGAAAGTTTCAAAACATTATAAGATTCCTGGGAAACGGGAAGATCCCAAATCATTTTCTTGTTCATCAAGTTGTAGACAGTTCCCTTAATGTCCCCGCTACAAAATCGTGATTGTAAAATGCGATTTCTAACTATTGTGCGTCCCATGATTCTTCACAACTGATAGTGAACAATTGTATTCAAATAACCTCCAAATGTTTTGCATTTTATCCATCTTGTAATAATTTTAGCCAGTAGTGTTTGCGGATGAAACCGTGCATAATGAATTTTAATCGCAAGAAGAAATTTGACTTTGAAGAAGAGCATGAAAGAGACACACACTTTTGAAATTCTATGATTTTTCCGGGTCAAAGTAATTAAGTCTCTATGTTTCAGACGAACATAAAAAATAAATTTATGGTAAATACGAAAATGCAAAGCTGGATCCAATAAATATGACAGGAATTGTTAAGCAGGGGTGGTTCGAATCTTGTTCCCGGTTGTATAGTAGCTTCTAGTGAAGGTAATTTAGTTTTACTTGATATAAAAATGACAAGATATAGCATCGATATATCGATATATTTCTTTTTCAAGGCTTAGAAAGTAAATAACTTTTCATCTGTAACACTATCTAAACTAAGTTTTAACAACCAACCTTTTAGGCGCGGTATACAACCCCGATTTTAACCAGACAATTCACGAGCGACCGAATGCCAGAAAAACGATATGCAGCCTGAAGTACACTCTTAACATTTGGGTGCAAATTCAAACTCTGGAAGTGCCAGAACAGTAATTAACTAAAGTTTTTCTTAGCATTTCCCTATGACGGGGTACAGAACGCAATTTCTTCCTTCGTTCGTACGGTAAGTTTGTGAGCAGTATCCAACTAATTTCTGCGTATTTCTGGCCGCTAATCACTTCTACAGCATTTTGCCACTAATGACTTGCCTGGTTAAAATCAGATTATATGGAAATATTCTATTTGGATATAAAAATTTAAAAATATAAACCTCATTTCGGGGAGCTAGCACACGCTTAGTACACTTAGCCTTTAATATTCGCCTGGTTGTTTAAGTTTTTTCTACTTATTTACGCCGCTTTTAACTTTAAAAGCGGAAGTATTTCTAATAAATACGGCTCATTAAAACAATTAGAAGTTCTCTAAAGACATAATTTTTTAATAAAAGAATTTATAGAAAAAAAAATTTAACTTATGCTATACCTTTAAAAGTTAAAACTTAATATCGTTTTTCTTACATTTTCATTTATTTAAAATATAGTTAATGAAAGTTTTATAACACTTTGCTGTTTCTAATTCTGATGAATCTTAAATAATATGCTCGATTTTCAAACATTCAATAGGGTTTTCTGAATTAACACTTTATGATGTCTCCAACTGTCATAGAATTCAGGTTCCATTATGTTTTCTTTAAAGCATGAGCTTATTGACTATGAGTTTCTTTGCATCTTGTGGAGTGGAGCTTTAATCGATTTACATACGTATTATTGAAATAGCGGCATATTTATTGTTAATATACGTCCCGTTTATCAGTGGTATATTCCTTTGTCACCAATAATAGTTTTGGGGCGCCGGTATGTTTCGTTTTTTTAGAAAACGAGCAAACCACGTTAACGATGTCAAAAACAACTTAAAAAATCAAAAAATACGAAGGTATATATATATATTTATTAAGGTATTGATATATATATTTTAAATATCAAAAAATGCAGAACAGAACACAACAGGGCCAGATTAAGTCCTGTATTAGACAAATCAATTAACGGGACCTCTCCCTTCCATGAGTACCAAAGTCAGATTTTTTTATTGATTTTAATTTAATATCTATATAAGCAGTTTTTATATAAATATAGTTTTGAAAATTTTATATGGCATTTAATTGTTGATCACCTTCAAGAAAGTTAGTTTCATTATCTTGCGTTTAAAATAATTTAAATTTAAAAATCAATTTTTTAACAAAACGGTGAAAAGTAACAAAATTTGTTTTAGTACATTCCAAATACTCATATACAAAGTTTCTCACTGGTGTTCATAATCATGAGTTAATCCGTCAACTGTAAGAAAAAAGATTGATCGCACATACCTGCAAGAAAAATTTTAAAACATGAAAAAATTGCTAAGAATAGTGTTTTGAAATTTAAGTGGTATTTAATTTTAGTTTAACTACGTTCGAGTGCATACAGCCCTTGAAAACCAAGTAAAATTACAAAAATTAAATAACCCTGAATATGCTGAAAACATTTCGATGCTTGAGGCCTCGAAAATTGCAGGGGCCCCTAGACAGTTGCCTACTTAATAATCCGACACTGGAACATATGAAAATACCAACGGAAACCCCCATAAGCAGCAAAGCGATTTATTTCCCTCGCCAGCAAAATAGACCCGAGCACATCATTTTGCAACAGCAGCGAAGAACGCACCCAGAGAAAGGGAGTAACGGCGCGCAGGCCACACGTTTATAATTCTTGTGCGGTTGACCTTCAAGTTAATACAATTAAAATATAATAAATTAAAAAGCATCTTTGCTTTCAAAATAGCCGAAAGCTTTTAATTAAAATTATCTGAATTGTATTTTAGAAAAAATATTGACATATTTGTTTTCCGACGAGTGTCTTATGACAAAAGAAAGCGAATGTCGTACTGTCTACTTAAGAAATTCTTCTTTTTACGATATGAATTTATTAGTATTTTTAACTTGAGTAAATAGGAACTTTGTATATAAAAACATATGTGATTCAAGTTTAAGATACTTTCTCATTCATAATCACTACAATTATAGCTCGGAGTTCATCATGTACCTTTTACGAAACCATACTCAGTGGCGTCTGAAACCTCTTTTTCCGGGCAACTGTTTTACCATCACTTATTCAGCCATGGTGCCAGTGCAGTTACGGGGAGACTAGTAGCATGAGAGCATTTGTTGTCATGCCACCAGCCTCCCTCCAGCCAAACATCTGGTTTAATACACATTGATGAACCCAGAAAACAAATGTAACCAGTGGTAGCCATTATTGTGGACTTTTCATGAGCTGTCTTATAGAGACTGCTTTATTGCATTATTTAGTAATATTCATTTTTTAACTGTCAATAATTGGTCTGGGCATTGCTTGGGATGTCGGGTGGATGCTATGGTGAGTAGAAATGGGTAAGGTAGTTAGCTTGTTTTCAGTTGTTAGCGCTTTATATTCTGTTGCGGGGCCGTGGCGCCCTCTGTGGGTGTTGATAGCACCAGCCTACGACTGCCCATTCATACCGCTAAGGGGCCACTACGGTCTTAAATACGGGGACAGGCACTTTCGTTAGTTAGTGATGGCCATTGGCCAGCATAGAGAGGGAAGAAGAGAAAAGAATGGAGTTGATATCATGATTCGTGTGTTCCTCCAAATCGAAATTCAATTTTTCAAACTCAGTTCTCCATTTTTTTCAAGGGTAATCCTGAAGTGAAATCCATTACTTTGAAATGCTCCTTACTTGGACATTCATGCATCCTAGAAGTTGATTGAAGTTGAAAATTAATAAAAAAAACTCATAATGTTACACGTACGTTTTTTTATGTGAGAGTGTTTATGTGTCTCATTCCCGATAGCCATTTCTGTTTTGAACAAGGATCTAATTGCATTTTGCTGTGTTCGAAAACAAAGGAATAAGATATAATTTTCTTAATAAACAGTTTCCTGAATCAGTTATAAGAATTCGAAACCACAATGCGATTGCTAAATTTGAATTCAATTTAAAATTAAGAGAAACGATGAACATTTCAAATGAAAACTTTTAGATTGTTATAACAGCCTTTGTTGCTTGAAATCCTATAACTCTTTAATTCAAGAAAACTTTTAGTTTCGTTCAAAAGGGAGAGGTTATCATTTGATTTATCTAAAAAAATCCAGTAAATTTACGATTTTACGAAAATTACGAATAAACTTATTAACAATTTTAAAATATTGAAACTCTTATAATAATTCTTTATTCGAGTTTAGTTTCTGCATCCGCATATTAAACACATTTCAAGATGGCAATTGTTCAAACTGCGTATACATATGAATATTCAAAGAATGTAAAGAATATGAAAGACTCAAAATAAGAAAAATCATTAAAATATTTGATACCTATAGAATACGGCCTCGTTTAAAACACAGCCAAGCAATTTTGCAGTTTAGTTAACGATGGTTCTCACTGGATTCCTCCGGGACCATAATCTGCATATCTTGAGAGGACGTAAAATTTGTAGTGCAATTGGTTATGTCGTGGAGTGAAACTATTGAGCATTTGGTCTTCTGTATTAAAGTGATTTAAAAAATAAAGAACGCATTTAAGTCTTTTTAAAATATTTAATGGTAAGGAACAAAAACAAAAAAAGAAAGAAAAAACAATTTCTAGCGTCCGAAAACATGGTAAATAGATAATATTTTAGGCTTGATTCATCTGCCTAGACTTCGTCTGGCTTGATTAAAAATAAGGCAATCTGTGCTTATGATTTTTGTATGAATCAGTTTACGAAAGAACGTCTGTCCCATATCCACTCAACTGTAATGATTAAAGGCGAAAAGATATAGGAAAGAGTTCCGCCTATATTCGGCAACTCATTGCAGTACCATTTTGTGCCTTTTTGTTATTTATTTTCAATGAAAAACTTCCCCTGAACAAAATTCACAGATATTATGCCTGCCGTTATCATGTTAACAATAACAAGAATGAAATCAAATAAAATTCCAAAAACGTAACAGTGAGCAGCGAAGGCGGCAAAGTCATCGACAATTGAACTTGCAGAATTCACATGGTAAAGGACTGGCCTTTTTTTTCAGAAATCGCTACTCTTGATATTTGATAGCCAGAATAAACAGATTAACCTGAATGCAGAATTATTGATAATTCAACTTACAAATAATTTAGAATGAATTGAGACATTTCAGATTATAAAGAGTTTGATCAAATATTCAGTCGCGTTTACAAAGTTACTACCTTTCTTTTAATATGAATATTTTATATTTATGTTTTAAAAATGCTCATCCATGAGACAGGAAGCAAATAAAAGCCTTTTACATATAGCTTGGATTTTCATATCCGGGCTGGTTAAAACAAATTAGTTCAGTCATATGGATGAGTTATCAAAACTTGAAAATTATAAATGCAAAGCGCACGTTTCTCTGATTGAATTAATATTATTAATGGCCGATTGAAGGATAACGGTTATTACAAAAATATAAATACGAGACATTACTGTGAATATTTATCTATAAATTTAAATATAAGTAATTTATAATATGAAATTAATTTTGATCTAAAATTGAAATACTTTAACCGAAAGATTGCTAGGACAGTTAAGTATTGCGTGAATCAGCGAAATGGAAAAAAGATTACAATGATCTGCAACCGAATTTGAAATCATGAAAAAAATCCTCATAAGAACTCTAGAAAATGTTTCGAGATTGAAACTGTTCTTGAAATTACTTTTACCAAATTAGAGTATTCATTCTTTCCAAGTCAAGATATTACATTAACCTTAAAATGCAAAAATATTCAGGAGACTGCACAAAATTGCAAGTTCCCTAAGCACTTTCTTATCCTGCCCCTGATTATCTGTGTTTGGTTGCAGTGACTTTTAAAAGTATACTGTAGAAAAAATAAATCGAACACTATTAAAATGCCGTCAAATATCATTTTATCTGTACTTGCTCTACCTGCAAATACAACTTCACATATATCATGATTCAGATTAGTCTGGTAAGTGTGATTTGATAATAAAAGTAAAAATAACTCGCTCACTTTGAAGATTACACAATGTAGTTTGATTTCTACTAAATTTCTTATTTTTGTTCAGTATAAAATTATTGTAGGGGATGTCTAATTGCCCCGTCTCCGAACTTTATTAGGAGTAACTAAATGATAGGGTTGCGAGAACTGAGTACATATTCATTATATAATAACTAACGGCATAAACTAATTTGCTGAAAGTTTGGTTGAAAGTTTCAAACACAAAATTCCACCGGAGAATTCCATGCTGTCAATTCTCAAGGAATATTAAAGTCAAGTGAAAACATTCTATGAATTTAGACCACTTTTGGTGTGAAAGTAGGTTTTTATATCATAAAATGTTGAATATTGGTATTTGAATCAAGATTTTGTGGTAAAATATATTTGTTACTTTTGAAATATTACTTTCGGATTATTCTAGGACTTTGGAAGGATAATTGGAAACCTAATTAGATAGTAAGATGCATAGTTGCTGTTTCTATATTTAATCTGCATATCTCCCCTGCATTTATGGTCGGCAAATAGAAAAAATATCTTTATTTTATAATATTGAGAAATAGTATTCATTGAGTGGAAAGTACACATATGAGCTAATTAATGACTGAAAAACATTTGCAAAAGAATAAATTTACAAATTTCTACCTATATGTTTCGTAATGTGAATCCTAAGAAATCAAGACTTTTTTCCAAAAATTATTGTATCTTAACACCTGAAATGGTTTTTTTTACCAAAAGCGACGACAAAAAAGGCGTATTTTTTGCAGCATAAATTCCAGCTTCTGGTTAAGAAAAATAAACCATCGCCTTCAACGAAAGATCCGAATGTAAACTCTTTTATTGGCATAGATGAGCTCCGCCATCTGTTGAAAATTATGGATCTTGTTTTCACGAGAATTAAAAATATGGACAAACCGGAAAACGAAAACAGAAATATCGATGGCCCGTATGCTTCGGGCCACCCTTTGGTAGCCCGTTAAAGGATTAAAAACCATAACTCCTATTCCTTTTTCCTCGTTTAGCATTCAGGAACGTTCGAGATATAAATTATAACAGTCTGCCATTTCTATATAATTCGATTTATATGTGAAAGATATTAAATTTGTTTTAATTCATAAAGAGTCTCTGATTATTACTGTATGACTTTGAAAATTAATTTTAAAAAGGAAATTCTTGTGTTAGATCAAACCCTTAGTTCTGACATGTGAAAGATATTGGATTTTCGAAAACTTAAAAAAAATGCAAATTTTTCAAGACGAATAGATCATGTATTAACATCATCCGAACACTGTAAAATTTTTAACAATCTTACCACAATAAAAATTAAAGATTTCTGATTAGAAATTTTTTGAGCGGTTTCCTTTAATCCATACATTAATACGCCTAAATCTAATTGTATGGATCAGGGTAGTGACAAGTCTTTGAACCTAGAACAGGACTATATTCCAATTGTTTCAATTATCCTATAAGTGAAAATTTTCTTACAAATTTACCTCTAAAAAGTTCAAAGAGTTTTTATTTAATAAGATCTTGTTTTTTACTTTTTCGAAGACTGGGGGAGATGCCAGACACATTAATTAACCTTCCAACGGTAAAGAACTTTCCACATGCTGATTATTTTCATATGTCTATGGCTTTATGAGTATTCACAAAATTAAAATTAAATGTTACGACATGACCAAAATGACTAAAATGTTTCAATGGTGCCATACTCGCCTGTCATTTGAAACGGAATTAAAAACTTTGTATATATATCGTCTTTAATGACTCATTGGAGCATTCATGCTAAATTTGAAGAAAATCGATGAACGTGTTTGGTCTTCACTCTGGATCAAACAAATTTACAAAGAAACGAAATGCTGAATGGTCGAGTTGACCGTTTAAATTAAAAGCCCGCGTAGGCTCGGGATTCTAATTTTCACATAATCTTAAAAGCCCAAGAGTACGCTATTAGCACAAGATATTATTAGATATGATATGATTAGATATTAGCACGCTATTAGTACGATATTTCCACAATTTTCCTGCGATATTCCGAATGCCATTCAACAACGTAGAGATAGCGTATGAATATTGTAGAACATAGTGTGCCAATAGGGTATTATTGTGTCTTGACATTATGTTTTTCATAAATTTAAATCTGAAATAAATTTGTTGCGTCGAGTTATTTACAGATGCGGTAACAAGAAGCCTACTTTGAACGTTTCTACGGCTAAATGAAGTGTTGAAAAGTGGTCAAGGTTAGAAGTTCTAACAGCCACGCGCTCGCTCTGTGTTATATTATATTCTGGATTGTTTGTATTTTGTATGTATATATTATATTACATTTTGTTTTTTGTTATTTTCGAAACAGATTTGAACTTAGATTTAAACATTATATTTGCTTCTAACACCTATTGTTCTACGTGGGGTTACTTTTCATTAGCAACCAGTATATTTGGGATTTTAATATAAAATTTTTCAACACTCTCTAATCACCCCTTAAGTGAATATTATGTCAAAATGTTGTTTGAAATAATCTATATTTATCCTAAAAATTAAAATTCAGCAATAAAAAACTTGAAAATTATGGACAATCTTTTACAAATAGTTGTCAATTTAAAGAGTTAAAACAGGACCTCGCTTATTTCGGTCAATAAATATGTAAATTAATAATTAATGCGAGGTTAAATAATATTGAACGAGAGATATTTGAGGATTTACGAAATCTGCAAATTACAACCATTTTAATTGCTCATTAATTGAATTAAAAAATACATGCTAAAAATTATTTGACTAAACAGAGTCTTTCAGAGGTTGACTGTTAGGTTGTTGTGTAAGCCTGTCCTGTAGAAACCATATCCAGATTACAAGAATCTCGTGGCATATAAATAGCTAATAGTAGTGCTGTGAACTGTAAACACCGAGTAAAAAAGAAAATCAAAGTCTTCATTGCAGTTTTTTTAACGATTTAGAATTTTTTCGAGTAGGAATTATTTACACGATTTATTTTACGAATTATTTAACATTATTCACATAATTGCGAAAAAATTTCCTTGCTTTTTCAGTATTAACAAAGTGACAATGAAATGTTTTACTTTTACCAAAATGATTTAACTGTTCTTATGCTGACGAACACGCCATTGACACGCTAAAGCACTGTGATAATTAAAAGGTTACTATCTTGAAACATAATCAAAGAAAAAAACAATATTCTTAAATTTGCGTAGTTTCTATGACTTCAAAGAACGTTCATAACTAATTCGAAAAAAAAAATCCAAACACGCGTTCAGACATGACAGCATAATTACGAAATTTATATACATAAGAAATGCAGAAAAAGGCTTTATTAATTACAAAGGAAAATTTTCGATGCATCACCAAGAATAAAATATTAACTTGTTCTTATCAGAATCGTTAATGCTGGGGACATAACTAAAGAAAAGGCCCAGATGGCATTTTTCTAAATTTGTCAGAAAGCAGCGAAAACACTTTTCACAAATGTATCTCTTTTAATGGTTTCTGTTACGAATAAAACATGAAGTAATAAAAATTTCAAGATATATTAAAAAATGTCGGTATTTAAATTTACCTGAGCGAGAAGTGGATTGTATTCATTGGAGTAAAAGTAGAAAAACAAACAGCTCAAATCTGATTATATAACTTTCTTCAACTAATCAGTTCACCTTTAACGGAATAATCTATCGAGACTGTCGGTAATTGAAATCTTTGAACGAAAGTCGTATGCTAATTTGCGTGCAATTTTATGAACAAAAAATATTAATTCCCTTTCACGAAATCTAGAAATTCCTGTTCCAAGAAATGTATTAACAACATGAAACATACACATTTACACAGGCATTTAAAATTCGATGTTAAGAGAGAGTTATTTTCTCCACTTAACTTTAAAAATTTTTATTGCGATTGATATTAAAAACCAAAATATTCCTCCAAGTTTAATTTTCTCAAAACATTGGACTTAACATCGAAACTTTTGCTCATGCATCAACTTGGGAGTGAAATATAACACGCCGATTTTCGTGAGTCAATAAAAGGCCAGAACCCTTCTCGCTGTTTTGGCGCGAAGAATAAGAAATCAGAAGGAAAAATCGCCAGTCAAGGACATCTCACTTTTGTGAATATGGGCGTAAAACGTTGGCGAAATCTTACGGAGAGAAATCCTCAAGACGCTTAAAAACAGTAACATCATTACTAATTTAGCGAAGCACCGGAAATACAGCAACACTGATGTCTGTTAGACCATATTTGTATCTACCAGCCTGAATACAAAAATTTAGGCTACAAATTATAAAAAGCAAAAAAAGACCAAATTGGATCCTGTGAAGGCGCGCTATGAAATATATTTTTATAAAGTAAGTTTTTTTTAAATAGTGGTAAAACTTTTATAAACAAAACTGCATATATACATAGTATGATGCTTTAGTGAAGGAGTAGCTCTACAGGGTGGCACGGTCACTAATAATTTATTACATAAGTAGATTAGAAGTTATATGTAGAAAATATGCATGAGTAGGCGAAACAACAGATTTTTCACCATTTGTCGCGTTGGGTCCAAATTTTGATAATAGATTCCAGTGACAAAACCATAAAGCAAATTTTGTCCATCCAGTTGTGCCGATAATGCTCACATATACACGATCAGACAGATGACAGACTCTCCGTTCACGGATTTGATTGAAAATTTAATACAAATCTTCCATCTTTGTGTGAAGATCGAGAGGAAAATTTCTTTCATCTAGATCTCTCCTTTTTTGAGCTATCGTGTTCACAGTTAGAGAGATATAGTTCGGAGAGTTATTTTTTCGAAGTCTAAAAAGCAGAGATTGAACAAAACCTCAAGGTCTAATTTTGAATACATTACAATACTTTCTTTTTTATACCACGTATTCGAAAACTGGGTTACTTCCGCCCTGTCTCTATATTCGGAGTCAATTGGAAAATGGTCACTAGGACAGATCGGATTCTGAGGTCGGAGTTCTAATAGCCTTCACCGGTCATAATTCGCCTCGGCGACTCTCAAAGGAGAGGCGTTCCGTCATCAGTATGTTAAATCAAACCACACAATTACTATATCCACCAGGAAAGAGACAACCGCGTACTTATCCGGCGACTTCTCAGCCACGTGCTTATGGTGGCCGCAGGTGGGGGGTTCTTACTAAGTACAAGACGAAGTAAAATGTATCTCATTTCCTTTCTTTTATTGGTCCTCCTATTACATTAAATACTTATAGGAATGCTATCCATTGCAATGTTCACATGACAAGACTTCTGGAAAATTCCCGTAGATCACAACCTATCTTGGTGATGATCTGCAGGAATATCTTCGCGATAGAGTAAATTTATCGGCCCCAATCGAGTTCGTAGATGCTCTTTCCAGTTCAAAGGAGATGGAAATTGTAGGGATTGAAATTTACTTTTAACTTCTTTCCGGTTGAAAATAGAAAGAAAATTCAAATTTTGCGAATTTTCGCCTTATTATAACGAACAAGTTTAGTACATAAAGGTTTTTATAGCTACAGTTAATTAGAATGTAAAGGCTGAAAAGCGATTTCGCTCTAAACTCCACTGTGTACACATAAAGACGTACAGAAGAACAAAGCCATACAAATTAATGAAAACAAAAATGATTTGGGCTCATCCCGATTCAAAGGAAGCTGAAAATGTTTCGAAACTGAAATCAGTCATTTTGTTCTTATGCACATTTTTATATCCATTTTCATAAAAATGTCATGAATATTCGAGAAGATATAAAGGTTTCTTTTGAATATCTCAAATTATTCACATGTTTCTTACTTATAAAACACAGAGTTTTATGCTAATTTTTGCAAAACTTACATAATACTCGAAAATATGTTAGAGAATTTTTTTAAAAGACTTGAAGTGAATACTTTGAATATTTTAAAAAATATGAGTATAAGTAGTACATACTTTTTAACTGCGATTGAGCGAAACATAGAGTAAATTTTCTTTCAATCCGTCGTAGCTAGATATCTAAGGCACCTTATATAAAAATTCTAGTTGAATGCCATTAAGATTTAAAAGGATTCTGGTATTGTAACCAGCATAATTCCTCTTGTTCTCTAAGAGTAAATATAACAGAGGTTTAAACAAATCAATATTTTTAAACTTGAATCTTCGAACAGCAATATTGAATTTTAAGATACTTGAATATCCTGAGTACCCATCTAAAGTTATAAAGTAAATACATAATTATAATTGCAATTCGACGATTAAAACAGGAAGATGCATGTTTAAAAATTATTGATTTGCAGAAAACACCTCATAATTTTAATAGTCATTTCATGGTTGAGATGCCTACAACTTTCTAAATCTTAATGGTATTGAAATGGAATTTTCTATATAAGCCGTCAAAAATACCTATGTTCGACGCTATGAAAGAAAATTTGCGTTATATTTTTCACATGTTGAATTAAAAAGTAATTACAACAGATACTGATATTTACTGAAATGGTTAAGGTATGAACTTCAAATTTTAATACAATTTTCTCCAAAATTTTGTCGAGTAATCTGCAAGTTTCGCAAAATGTAGAGTTAAACTCCACATGTTATAAGCAAAAAACATGGGGAAAATTTGGGATATTTTAAGAAATAGAAATTTATATCTTCCCGAATATTCAATTTTTTTTATGAAAATGCATGCAAGCGATGCGCATAAGAAGCAAAATGATTGATGAAAGTTTCAAAACATTATCAGCTTCCTGGGAAACGGGATGATCCCAAATCATTTTCTTCTTCATCAAGTTGTAGAGCGGTCCCTTAATGTCCTTCGACAAAATTTCACTGTAAAATGTGAGTTCTAACGATTGTGCGTCCAACGATTCTTTACAACTGATAGTGAACAATTGTATTAAAATAACCTCCAAATGTTTTGCATTTTTCCAATCTTTCAATATTTTTAGCCAGTAGTGTTTGCGGATGAAACCGTACATAAGGAAGGTTAATCGTAAGAAGAGACTTGAATTTGGAAAAAAGCAAGAAAAAGACACATACTTTTGGAATTCTGTCATTTTTCCGGATGAGAGTAATTAAATCTCTATGGCTCCGAGGAACATAAAAACATTGTGGAAAACAAGCACAGCTAGATCTAATAAATTCAACTGGAACTGTTAAGCAGGGGCGGTTCGAATGTTGTTTGGGTTTGCATAGTAGCTTCTAGAGAATGCAATATAGTTGTAATCGATATAAAAATGAAAATATATACCATCGATATATCGATATTGATTAAAAAGGAAAGTGCAATCTTCAACCAAGTCATTGAAACGATATTTTCCTGAGAAAATGTTTTCTTTATAATGTTTCTATTTCCTTTTCAAACCTTTGAATGTAAATATGTGTTTATCTATAACACTATCTAAACCAAGTTTTAACAAACTTTTAGGCGCGATGCACAACCCCGATTTTAACCGGACAACTCAGGAACGGCCGATTGAAGGAGAAACGGTATGCAGCTTGAAGTACAGTTGGGTACTTACCACAAACCTCCGGAAATGCCAGAAAAGTAATTAGCTGACGTTTTTAGCACTTCCCTATGACGCGGAACAGAACCGAACACACAATAACTTCCTTAAGTAGCTATGATAAGTACGTGAGCAGTACCCAATAGCTTTCTGTGCTTTTTCATTTCGCTAATTTCTTCGATCGAATTTTTCTCCTAAGGACTTGTCTGGTTAAATTTGGATTGTACATCGGGAAATTCATGAAAATAATCTATCCGGATAAAAAATTTCAAATAGCCTTCAATATTCGCCTGGTTGTATTAAGTTTCGTTTTACTTAATTATGCCGCTTTTAACTTTAAAAGCGGGGTTTTTGCTAATAAATATGGCTCAAAAAAGATATTACAGGTTTCTACACGCATAATTAGTAATAAAAATGAAATAAAACATAATATCGTTTTTCATATTTTCATTTATTTAAAATACTATAGTTAATGAATGTTTTATAACAGGTATTACACTTTGTTGTTTCTAATTCTGATGAATTTTGATTAGTATGCTCGATATTCAAACATTCAAAAGGCTTTTCTGAATTAACACATTATGATGTCTCTAACAATCATAGAATTTAGAATTCATTACGATTTCTTCTCTAAATCATGAGCTTATTGCATGTAAGTTTCTTTGTTTCTTGTGGAGTGGCGCTAGAATGGCTTATCAAACACATCCTTTAAATCGCGGTGTATTTAATGCAACTATATGTCCCGTTTATATGTGGCCAATTTCTTTGTCACCAATCATAGGTTCGAGACGCCTAAATGTTCCGGTTTCTGAAGAAGAGCAGACTGCGTTAACAATGTCAAAAACAGCTTAAAAAATCAAAAAAATTCAAAGGTAGTATCAGGATGATGATTTACGTGTTCCTGCATATTCTGAAGCTATTGCTTCGTTTCTAAATAGATGTCATAAAACTACTTTCATTGAGCTAACGGATGGCGATGAAATCTAAAAATCAAAAGGAAACGAACCATTTTTCCCCTGATACCTTCAAATAATAACAACATCAGCTCTGA
>BGPR01015533.1:0-36472 GCA_013235015.1 Araneus ventricosus
TTTTTTTTTTTTGGAAAAACTAAAAAAACTAAAATGATTCCATGCCAAAACGAAAAATTCTTGCAACGATTATATTTCTAAGAAAATCGAGAATCAAATTAAAAAAACAGCATGCAGTTTCGTCAATTATTGAATTAATAGGAGCTGTTCAAAGTTGGTGTCCGGTATAACGGATACCAGGTCTGAAGGGGTTAAGACTTTACAGAATGAAATCCAAAGTCTCACAGAAACGAGACTCAAGTGTTCGAAAGATTCTCCCCAACTCAACCTTAACATCCGTGAACCCTCCTTAGACTGCGTATTTATATAAAACAATTTATGACTTTCAGGGTCCCAAGCGGTTCTCTACCGACCCTCAAGAAATTAAAGCCATTTGCCTACCTCGAAATTTCTATATATGTCGCGCAACAAACCGAAACTGGACCACTATTCGTTGGTGTGGAGTGGAAGTTTGGAGAATGGCGCGACATCTCATTTGTTCTCGTCATTGGTCAACATTCAAAATTACGAGGTATGTTCCAAAACTGCCTTCGTATAGCTTAAAACCTTGATGATAATCTAATATAAAACAACGCTGTAACAAAGAGTAGACAAAGAGTAAATGGGAAATCTAGCATTGACGTTCCTTTATCTTGAAATTTCAACTATTTCTAGAGTCAATGCTTGCTAGTTATAGCAGAAAATAATATCCTCACGTTAGTGTGGAGTGGGAGTTTGGAGAATGGTACACTTAAAATGGAAAGATTAAAATTACGAAATCCGTTCCAAAACCGCCCTCGTGTATCTTAAAAACTGGACGTCAATTTTATATGAAACAACAGTATAACACAGAGTAAATTAGAAACTCCAGTATTATTACACTGATAATCGTTTATCTTGTAATTTCGATTATTTATGGTGACAACTTCAGAAAATATTATCTGAACGAATTTCATCGATTCATTGATGCCAAGTTTACATGCAGCAACAAAAAGTGTAAATAATATTTCGCTACTTTTTGGCTCAAAATTTTAAAATGTAATCAAATTTTGAGTTTCTAAAAGTATTGCGCTGAAATTAGATAAATTCTGAAAATAATGATATTAAACAAGTAAATATAGAATTAAAATAAGCTCGATTATGATGCTTTTCATAAATATGTCATAGGTTTCCGCTTTTCTTTATAAATATATAAATAGGGAGAGTATACTTATTCTCCTACAGTTTTGGTAGATTCATTCGAGTCCACAAAAAATAAGTAAATATTAAATATTCGCATATTTGATGTATGTTTAATTTTTAAACACAGCACGAAATGACCCATATTAAAAATGAAATGTAAATATTTTTATTTTCTAGCAAATGAAAAAAATATTCTAGAAATGTTTACTGTATTTAAAAATATGGAGAATTTAAAAAATTGTGTTTGATAATTTTAGTATGATTGTAACTGTTCTTTAAGTTCTATCAAATGTTTATTTACATGGAGAAGAATTTTGTGTTTCTGTCGCTGTGTTTATTTGTAAGCACAATTCTTATTTCGATGACAAATATTTACTTTCTTTTTCTTTTGAGTTTAGTACCCAAGGGTAAAGTTATCGTTTGGCACTTTCAATAAATAGCACGTTTTTTTCTTTCATTATTGTATCGCAACTTTGAAAAAGAGATGTGATTATTAGTTTCAATCAAGAAAATAATTTATATAAGTAGCCACAAATGCTAGAATAACTATCTAAAATAATCTTCTATACATTATATTTAATTAAATCTTTACATCTTGTTTAAATCAATAAATTTATTATTGATGATAATTACAAGAGTATAGACAGCGAGATAGATGGAGTTAACTAACGTATATAATCAGTGGCGGACTGGGTCTGAAAATAATGGGGCCCACACATATCTATAATCGTAACATTAATTACATTAATAAATTATATGTATTTAATTTTTTATATTTAATTATATTAATTTAAATCTATAATATTTAATAATTATATATTTAATTAATTTTTTTATTATATATTTCATTTTTCCGCGTTTTTAAAATAAATCCCTTTTAACACCCTTTAATTTTCTATGTTTAAAATAACGAAACTATGTTTAAAGTTATTTGATTTTAAATTCCGTAAGTTAAATATTATATAAGAAACACGGACCTTGGGTACAGGGCTATTTTATTTATTTGCTTTAGAGAAAGAGTTCTTTTTTCTCTCCCATATTTCCTGGGGGCCCAAATTGTCTTCTGTTTAAGGGGGCCCACTTGCCATCGGGCAAGCTGGCAACCTCGCCAGTCCGCCACTGTATATAATAAGAGCGCTACAAAAGAAATCTGGTTAATCGCAGTGCAGCAGCAGAAACGAAAGAATCCCCTTCTCTACAGCAGAAAAAAAAAAAAAAAAAACTGCAATAAAACTTCCACCCGTAGGGGAACCGTTTAGCTTACTTTCGACCTTGGAAAGAAGAATGCAATTACGCGGCAGCAGGGAGGGAGGGACTCTTCACGTTCTAAAGAGACCCAATCGTTGTATTCAAAGGTTTTCCGCATAGGGTTGCCGAATTACTATACACACAGGACAAAATATCGGTTTTCAAAAAAATTAGACGTTTTTTCATTAAAAAGAATCTTTAACTGTTGAGAAACTATTATTAAAACTCTTCATGCATATTTATTTTCTTCAAAAATGAACAAAATTAGCTTTTATTACTATGAAGGAGTCGAAGAACATATCTGACCTGCACTTTGGGCGCCATCTATCTTCACCTTTACGTACTAAAAGAAATTAACGAAATTTAATGAATATTTTGGGTTTTTTGATTTTTTAAAAATATTAAGAGCATTTTAAGAATTTTGGAGTTTCACACATTACTTACAGTGATATGTCGGACCATTTTGACAAAATTCTAGACTTCAACAATAGATATTAGCGGTACTGATATGATTTTGGTGATTTATAAGCTTTAGACGACCACCTTAAAATCACTATAATTGTTTGTTCTTAATCTTCCTTTCTCAAATAAATAAACGTGACATTTCTTCCTGGCTTGACAGACTCGAAAATTTCCCCACTTTTGAAGTCATTCCACTCATACTTGTTTGAATTTTCACGTGCTCGAAAACAATTTTTGGCTACTTATTTCATTATGTTTTTTTATCAAATTATCGAAAGTATTGTAGTATTCTTCGTGATTTTTACCGTCCGATGAATAAAGTCTGTAAAGTTAAAGTGTTTTAGTTTACATAAGCCACGAGGCTTTTTTGACATTCGTCACGACTATACAAATTTTTTATGATCTCAGCTCCCCTCCCCCTCCAGACACAAATCCTGGATTCGCCACTGTTTTTCTTTATTTTACTTCATATAGATGTAACGATTAAATAGTTTAACGATTTTGATGTTTTTAAAATTAATGTCTTGAAGTTTTAAATCTATGATTTAATTCTTAAGAGCTGATAATTGAAACAATTGTGAGTATTAAAAGTATTTTTTTTAACAAAAACTTTTAAACTTTTGTGAGCTGTTCCTAAATTGTAGAACAATTTCTGTATATAAATTTAATAACTTTATGAATGAGATTAATAATTTAATGAAATTAATGTATCAATAATAAATGAATGAAATTAATTTTAATTAATTTCTTATTAATACTATTCTGTTGATAGTATTTATAAGAAATCAATCAAAAATACTCATTATGATAGTATGATTTTTAAAAATAAGCAATAAAGAGTAATTTTAATATTATCTTTAAATTTTAAAATAATTGGCATTATTGGTAGTGGTTCGTATACTGGAGTATTATATTTTTTAAATACCTTTTTAAGAAGCATTTATACATTTTTTTATGCTGTTATATCAGTGGCATGATGCAAACAAAGTTGCATCACTTATCTTTCACAATTTTAAGGTAGAAATGGATCATCCAAACAGGAAAATAAAAGTAATAAAAAAAACAGCATCTGAGCTGTGAAGTATATTATTATTACTGAAATGCAGTTTTTAATACCTTAGTGAAAGTAATACACAAGATAAATCTTAATTTATAATGTATACAGTAGAACCCCGCTAATCCGAAATTCCGGTTAATCCGATTCGATTTTTTTTCGAAAATTATATGTAATTGAAAAGATTACTTGAAAAGATTTAAATATACATACTAAAAACAAAAAAGGACTTTTCAGCATGCATAATATTGTACACATTGAAGAAACTAATGCAATTCGCCGTAAGATACGGTCACTTCATACAGGAGCACATCCATTATTCTAATGAAAAGGGGATGCATATTCTCTTTCTATTGCTTTTGAATAAAAGAATTCAAGAGATAGTAGTACTGAGTACTTATAACTTACATTTTTTTTAGAACACATCTTTTTCTTTTCTATTTTTATCGGAATTTCGGGTAATCCGAATTTTTTTAAATCCGAACAGGCACCGGTTCGGATTAGCGGGGTTCTACTGTATTTAATTTAATTTATAACCTACATTAACTTAAATTGTATGGAATTTGTTATGTTTCAGCTGTTTACTCGAATGATTATGAGATACTTAGCGATTATTATAAGGTATCTGGCTACTATGTTGAACAACGGAAATACGAATGGTGAGTACTTTATAATTTTCTTCGTGAGCCTTAGGTAAAAAACAATCTAATAAAATAAGATTCAATAAAAACAAGGAGCATCTCTTTATTTTTTTCTGACCACAGCACTGTGTATTGGATCGTATCCTTTCTCCTCAAGATAAAACCTCCTTGGAATGTATGACTTTATTTTTTAACCAACTCGACAAGAACTTAATGTTACTCTTGACTTTCTATTATAGTACAATGAATTGTTTTCCCCCTCTCTTCTTTTTGAGTTTAAAAAATTAATCTAAAATAAGGCTCTCACCCGCTCTTGTGGATATGGATTAAATAAAAATTTTGTTCTTCGAATTCTCTTCCATCTTGTTTTGTCATTAATTAATAATAGTTCAATTATTAGCAGTTTTCAATGCACGTTTTAATTTTTTCAAACAAAATAAAAGCCTATAGATTTCATAGAGATGAATGAGATGGATGATTATGGAGATAGTTGATTATCGAGTAATTTTGCAGTTCTTACAAGCGAAAATTTTATAAAATGTTTCTCAAACTGTTTTGCCATTAAAAAATAATTTTATTTCTATTTTTAAAATAAATTTGTTTTAAATTTCATTGTAAAAACGTCTTTTGAATTATATGAATACATCAGCATTATAGATAAATTTTTGCAGCTACGAAAACGTAATACCTGAGACCACAAGCAAAGAATACAAAGTTTTATCATTCCACTGCATTTGTGCGAATTGACAAACATATAATTAATAATGTACTCCGAGTTGTTGAAAAGAAACATTTTATTGTTGATATCAGTTCAACGTTACGAGGTACAAATACGTAAATTTGTATGTCAAGGATTTTTTTTTTCTTTTTCGGAAACTTGCCAGATTCCCTTGCATGGATATAAAAATCAATAATGTATATTCTTTCAAATAAAAGTTATATATAGATTACATAAATTACATATTTATGGGGGAAAAACAAATAAAAAGATCACGAAAGATAAATTAGAGTTATTTCTACAAATATAATTTGTTTAATAAAATAAGTTCAGAATTATTGACTTCATTTATAAAAGAAAACGAAGAGATTTTGTAAAATCTTTTAACGTTTCTAAGTAACAAATTCTCTTTCGCAGATTGCTATAAAAAAAATGTTAAAACCTGGACTTAAGAAACCACAGAGAAGAAGAATCAGAGGTCTCACTCCCATAGACCGTAATGGCAACCTTTTTAACATTGCGCTTCACATAGACAGTACGCCACCTGTAGCGGGCAGAGAGAACTAACCTGAATAAGTCACCGTGACGTCATTGTGACGCGAAGGAAACGAAGCCGTTTCATATCGTCATGACAACGATGTAAACAATAATTTGTTGTGTATATTTTCAATTCGTTTTTCGACGATTATTAAATATATGAATAACTAATTATTTTATATATATTGTTAATTTAAAAATGTTATTGTTCTAATAGTAATGCCATGCCATTCAAACTCCGGAGTGAGACCTCTGATTCTTCTTCTCTGTGTAAGAAACCATGGAACGAATTGAATTTTACAAGCAAATGTTTTTTTTTCAAAACTGCCAATTTAATAGCACCCTGGTGGCCATTTCGAGTATGAGAATGGGGAGTCAGCATATAAGCGATGTGAAGGAATGGGGACCTTTCCCTGGAGAGAAAACTGTGGGGAGCTATCCTTAAAGCGGAATTTACACGAAGCCAGTATTGCCAAGTACTTCTATATGCCGTTTTCCTATCTTTTTCTCTTAAGGCGCATGCGTGATCTTACTGGCGTGACAATACTGGCCTCATGTAAACCCTGCTTAACCTTTTGAGGGCGACTGTCACGTGGTGTGCCAGCTACTCGTACCGTTAACCGTGCGGCCGTCCTGTAAAGAGTTAATGGCAGTTGTTTTGCAAATGGTTAAACGTTCGTCTTTGTGATGCGTGGTGGTAGGTCATTCAGACATTTGTATGTCACATGTTCTTTTATGGATCTAATTCGAATGTGAGAAAACTAACTGCTTCAGGACGGAAGTGGATATTTATTGTAACATACCACCACCATGTTTATTGTAACCATGTGGTGTAACACACCACTTATTATGAATTCAAAATACATACAGAGTCACTTCCGAAGTTATTGTCACGCTTTTTCTGATTTTTGTAATTTTACTATATTTCTTTTCAGAAAAAATAATTCGACAATATTTTTTACTGCAAATTACTTAATTCATTTTCTTTTCATTCCATTATTATGTTTGAAATTTTCTTATAAATTAGCTTAAATAAACGCATCTTTCATGCAATTTTAAATTATTTCAAGGTAGTTCTGGACGAAATCAGTTTTTATTTATCATATATGTTTTTCATAATTATTATATATATTATATAATAATTAATAATTATATATATAATATTTTAGTTCCAAAGTTAAAATAGCATAAACGCAGACTTTCATCGGAAAATATTATTAAAAAATATTTATTTCTTTGCGCAAAGGTACCGCAAAATAATAAAAATTTACAAAAGTTTCTAAATGTTTTTGAAAATGTTTGTTTCTGTGCTCTTAACTTCATGAAAAAAGCTTTATAAAGCTATATTTATATATATATAAATAATAGTTTTATATTGTAAATTATAAACCAATGCATTTTATAAATCAAACGCATTAGTATTCAAGTTTTTGAATCAGATTTTAGAAGATGATTAGATGTGATTTTTAAAAGCAATAATTTTAACAAGCTGCTTGAAAATTCAGTTTTCTTTGTTATCTAATTAGATGAATTGTCACTTGATTCGGCTAAAATACCATAGGACTTATTCATTGATTCTAAGCATTTTTGTGTAGTCAATAATAACGTCTATGAATGACTGAATTTATAAGTTTAAAAAAACAGCAATTCATTACACAAGTTTGAGTCTTTAAAACATACACGACATTAAATTATGAAACGAAATTATCAGGCAACAAGTAAAATTACCAAAGAAAATATATCTTTTAGAATATCTAAAAATTATAATGATTTTATTTTACCTATATTTTCTTCGTTATTTCACTTTTTACTGGTTTTATTTCCTTATTATACATTTTTGGAAAGCGTAAATGAAGTGTTACGATATCAGATTACAAGCTTATTAACGATATTTAAAGCATTTCGTTATTTCGTGAAAAAAAAGAGGAAATCTATACATTTTTCAGTTTCAAAAAGTGTGTTCCTATTTTAAAAATAATATAGGATAGAACGAAATTAATGCTTAATTATTCCATTGTGTATATACAGGGTATTTACAAAAGAAAGTCCCAGCTTTGAAAGGCTATATCTCCTCAACAAAACAAGTAAGCGCACCATTCTACGAATAGTATTGAACAGGGTTGCCATAGCAAAATAAGGCCAAACCTTCTTTTAAAAAAAAGGCCAAATTTGACAAATTGATTGAAAACCTCATTTGCTATTAGAGAAAAGCTATCCTTCATGAAAACGAATCCAACTTGATAGGCATATGTCCAATGCTCTATTATTAAACTAAAATTTAAGTGAAAGAAACTTAAAGCATCTTTGTTCTATTCAGGAGCTATTTCGTTTGACAGCTCATTATATATCATTTGAAACGTGTAATATCAAAAATTTATTAAAAAACAATAGAATAAGTAATTCAAAATTGTTCTAAAAGTCATTAACGAAAATAAGGCCAAAAAAGGCCCAAAATGAATTTGAGGCCAAAGGAAAATTCCTAAGGCCAAGGGCTTTGAAAAAAGGCCAAATTTCCATAATTTGGCATCAAAAAGGCCAATATGGCAATCCTGGTAGTGAATGAGAAATTCGTAAGTTCTTTATTTAGCGAAAGATCTTTGAGAGTTTTTTATTTGGCGTTACGGGCCTTACGAGCACACATATGGGATACAGATATCCCTCATGCTATCTTTGAAGTGGAACGCGATTCGCCGAAGGTTAAAGCCGGTATCTCATTTGAAGGCTAGAAATGCCATTTGTCCTAAGACCGTTTTATTCCCACCCATTTTAATCGAAAAATCCAGGTACGTCATTCATTTGAGGCTTCAAAGTACGCCGTCGATAGGGGGAGCAAAGATCGCTCCCCCTACTGCTGCTCTTCGATTCCCGCTATTCCCCACTACACACACACACTCGTCTGATTTGCGATTTTCCAACCTCATCGCGAGGTTCCAATCTAGGCAGGTTCTTTGATGTGCCGCCCTAGCCTCGTTCGGTGTCTCAAATGGGAATCGGCGCATGAACTGCTGAAATTTGATGTCGTTGGAATTCCATCGCTTTGAATTATTTGTTCTAAATTTCGTAGGTTTTCGACCTTGATGATTGTTTTTAACTCCCCGAGTTCCAAAATTTCCAGTTTGGAATAGATGCGAATTGCAGGCTCAATGTTTTTTTTTTTTTTTGGCATATCGCAAGACGAAATTTTCGGACCGTTCTTTTCTACTTTCTCGTATGCGAAGTATACAAAGAGAAAGTATTGTAATCGTCAAAAAATTCGAACTCGAGATTTTGACGAATCTCCATGTTTTAGACCTCCCTGAGTCCGAAAAACACAATTTTGGAATTATGTCTGTCTGTGAACACGATAACTCGAAAACTATTAGAGCTACGGGGGTGAAATTTGGTATGTTGTGCTTAAAATAATTTGTAGGTTTCTGTCAAATTTTGGACAAAATCCGTCAAAGGGAAGTCTGTCTATCTGTATGTCCGCGGTCATGCGAACATTATAACTCAAAAACCTGAATAGCTACATGGATAAAATTTGGCACACAGTTTTATCGTCATGAATGTAGGTCCGTATAAAATTTTGGGTCAAATCCGTCAAAGGGCTGACTGTCTGTAGGTCTGTATAATCGCAAACTGGTATCTCATAAGCCCTTTGGCTTAGATAAATAAAACTTGATATCGCGGATGCTAACATTAATTATAAAACTGTGCCCAATTTTCATCTCAATCGGTTGAAAAACAGGTGTTCAAATTTCATATTTAGTTCAAAATGCACATTGCGACTCTGTATTTGCGAGCGTTTCGCTTATTTTATTCAAGTGAGTATGGTTGGCGTTTGACGTTGGCGGAAATTGAAGCGAGCCGCAAACACGCGCTTCGGAAATTATTGCAATCCCCAAAACGAAACGTTTTGACATTCTCCAGATGGACTCATGTGATTAACCAGAGGTGTATTGAAATGTTGTGCGATATCTATAGTAAGATTTCGTACTCAAAAACGTTAAATAAAGTTGTGGTACCTCAGCGTGCGTAAAAATTGCGAACATACGCAATTTTTTGCAAAATATTAAGTTTTTGGGAATTCATAAATTTTATATGTTTCATTGTAAATCACCATTCATAATTTTTTTTTTCAAAATAACCAGGCCTTGGGTAAATACCCCAAAAATATTTACCTACCAACTGGGTGTTTACCCACCCCACATTACTGGTCGTATGCGAGAAAGTTTCGGGGAGGTCACTCCCGCTGGTTTTTCATGAGACCGCTATTACTTAGCATTATTTACTTTCATATGTCACAGATTTGGTTGTTTCCGCAGTTGGAAGAAGAAGCGGGAGACTTCATTTTCCAGCAGGATGGAGCACCACCACATTGGCTCTTATCTGTTCGTGGGTACTTAAATGAAAAATGGCCGCAATGATGGATTGGCACAAAGCAGATGACAACCTCGCTCTTTATCAGGGGCACCCAAGTAGCCGGGATTTAACTCCCTGCGATTTTGGAGCGGAGGGGGCTACATAAATGATAAAATGTTTTTTCTGCCACTGCCGGCGTACATTGACGTGCTGAAACCTTGAATAACTGCAGCCATGCTACAACACAGAAGCCATAACACTCTTGGAAAACAAAAGGTGGGATGAGTTCTCTTATCGACCGGATATCGTTCGCGTGTCTGGTGGTGGTCACATTGAAAATTTATAAATTCATATACTTTAAAATGTTATTCAATTCCTACTATTAGTTCACACTCTCCCTATATATATCTTGTTCAAATTTTGCAATCGATTTTAAACTAACTTCCCGATGAGCTGGAGACTTCAAACATAGCTCAGAACTAGATGACAATGCAATATTAATTCGCTTTCTTGTCTGTCATTTCATATTTTGCATTGTACGTTTTTCATTATATCTCGAAAACTATTAACATTACACACTTGGTTCTTGGGTATATGGATGGCCAATTGGATCATCGAAGCAACCCCCATAATTTAGCCATATCTTTGCGCATGCGCAGTACGTTTTTCATTATATCTCAAAAACTATTAACATTACAGACTTGGTTCTTGGGTATATGGATGGCCAATTGGATCATCGAAGCAACCCCCATAATTTAGCCATATCTTTGCGCATGCGCAGTACGTTTTTCATTATGTCTCGAAAACTATTAACATTACAGACTTGGCGATAAATTTGGCGACAATTTTGTCGACTTGGCGGCAAATTTGGCGACAAAGGGAATTTTCAAGATTTAATCGTTATTAAAATACTTTTTATTCATCCACTCAAGTTCAAATACATTTTTTTAAACTTGTAGTGGATGACACTTGATGTTAATACAGTTTTTTCAAATGTTAATTCATTAATTAAATTTCATTAATTAATTTTAGTTTTATGTGGGAGGAAAAAATTTCTAAAATAATATCTTTCTTTGTTGACCTAAGTAGGAACTGACTTAAAAAATTGTTTTTATATATTACTTGTTTTTGATTTCATTTGTCCAAGAAGGTTGTAACTTTATTTGTTTTGTAATTGTAGCCTTTCAAAGTCGGAGTATTCTTGAGTGAATACCCTGTATATACAGAATCATCTTCGAGGCAGCTATTGAAATGGTGCTAAGTGGTCTAAGTCAGCAATGTTCAAAGCTCAATAACTCGATCAGTTTTAGTCGCAGAAGAGTGGCACTTTTTTTGTTTAAAATGTTAGTGTGTGAAGAATATTTTGCTAATATGATTGATAGGACCGGGGGACCATATAAAAAATTATAATTCGTAACTTTTTCAGAAATGTATTTATCGACTCAAAAAACATAAAATATAATTTTTCCTTCCAATTAAAGCACTTTTCCAATTGAAACTATATGTCTATCTCTGGTTGTTTAGAAATTAGCTATTGGACCACGATAAGTGTGGACACTCTGTATATATTCTTAACTGAAACATTCATATTATACACTTTTTCCATTTTTTTTAGCGACAATAGAATCTTCTAACAAGAAGGATAAAATAAAAAGGAAGAGAAGACCTCATCCCGCAAATGAAATGCAAGTAGGCCTTGCGAGACCGTCATTACAGCGCAAAGATGATGAGACATCAATTGAAGAGAAGACGAATAGCTCTAATTCCAACAGAGGGTTTGTTGGTAAGCCGTCCCTAAAACAGCCCAGTCGCAACTCGAGCAAAGCATCTCTGAAGAAGGCTGAAATAATAAAACCGTTTGCAAAAGAAAGACATCCCGGTCTTCCAGCAGTTAACAATCGACAGAAGACTGAAAATAAAACTTCTAAGCCGGACTATGTTGATGTCGGTACATATGTGTGCTTTGATTCAGAAGACGGTTCGGATCAATCCGACTTTGAATTTTTAGATTATTAAACACACAGCAACTGCCATTGAATGCCAAATAAGAATATGTCTTTGCATGCCAAATAAATATTAGAATTGCTTAGCTGTAGTTAATTTCTTTCTTTATAAATCTTCATTGGATTCCATGGATATCTCATACATTTCATTCTTTGAGATTAGTACTTAAAACTCCAAATAAACAAGGTTGTTGAATGGTTTTGTTGAAAAATACTCTGAAATACTGAAAATCTTGATACTTCTCATCGTGTGAGGCGTCTTTGAATTTGAGGAAGTAAAAAGTCTTTTCTTGACATGAACACCTTTAGTCAGTGGAAGTTCGCAGGAGAGATGATTGGCCGATTTTCTTTAATGCTTATTTTTAGTCTGTGCCCGTTGAAGATATGAATTTGTTCCTCTTTCATATCATAATAATAAATTTCTTACTCATAAATGGAAACAACTTTACGCTCATTAATGTCTTCATTCGCATTTAATAGTTTAACCGCCGTTTTTACTAGCAATATATTTGACATAAATCTGAAGAATGGTATTTTAAACGTATAGATTTGACACAACTTGAATTCTCATAAGTTAAGCTTAAATTGTGCAAGTTTTGTAAATATTAAAATGTTACATTATTCATTTTCCTCAAAAAGTTGCATTATTTATATATGAATTGCTTTGCAATCTTTGTTGCATCCCCCCCCCTTAATTATCGTATATCTCTAGAGTATCTCTACTAATAATAAAGGAGAATGTGTGTCTGTGTGTTTGCGCTCTATAGGAGACTGCTGGATCTAGAGCTACAAAATGTGGCACAAGCATACTTTGGAGAGTGGGAATGTGCAGGAGAATGAAACGCCACCTGAAAAGAAACAGAATTATCGCAATTCCTACACAACAGTTGTTGAAAAATTAGAAAGAGAACAGCCCAGTCGCAATTCCAGCAACACATCTGCTAAGACTGAAATCATAACAGCATTTGTAAAAGAACTTTCCTACAGTCTTCCAGTACAGTGGCGAATCCAGGGGGGAGGGGTCTGTAGCCCCCCAGAACTAAACCAGAATTTTTTTATCTTATTTAACCCTTCAACCGGCTGGAACGTAGAAAGTCGCTCTCTGATAACTATTCTAAAACCGGCTCAGTCGCAAAAAGTCGTTCTTCAATTATTACTCTCAAAACCGGCGTAGAAAGTTGCTCTCTGTTTATTACCCGATAACCGGCTCCGAAACATTTGCGTTCACCATTGAGCTACAGAGAGGCCGTTTTCAAAGCATTTCAGCTGAAATATTTTTGCCGTTCAAAGGGTTAAAATCACTACAACTGCTTGTTCTTAATCTCCCTTTTTTTAAAAAAAATAATAAATGAATGAATAAATAAATAGAAAAACGTGACAACATTTCTACCTGGCTTGACAGACTCGACAATATCCCCACTTTTGTAGTTATTCCTAACGTACTTGTACGTTCACGCGGTCGAAAACACTTTTTGGTTAATTATTTCATTATGTTTTTTATTAAATTATCGAAAGTATCGTAGTGTTCTTTATGATTCTTATTGTCAGATGAGTAAAGTTAAAGTGTTTTGGTTTACAAAAGCCATGAGGCTTTTGACATTCGTCACGACGATACAAAAGTTTTATGACCTCACCCCCCCCCCGACCCAAATCCTGGATTCGTCACTGTTTCAGTAGTTAATAATGTACCAACTATGATGTTAAAGATGTAACTTCTGAAATAGGAAATCTTGATGTTGATACATATATGTGTTCCAATTTGGAAGACGGTTCGGATGAATCCGACTTTGTCATTTTCGATTATTAAATTAATAATTGCTACTTTTCAACAGAATATGCCTTTGCAAGCCTTAGTAATAATATATAATTGAATTCCTTTAACAAAAGTTGGTTGTTTTCTTTCTTTTTCAATTTCAATTGCGTGCTATGGACAGCTCATATGTATTCAGTATCTGTATTCTTCAGTATTATTGACACCATTATTCGGAAGAAGTTAGGAGGAGAACTTTTCAGACAGTTTTCCATTACTGCTTTTTTAAAAATGTGTGCATTGAAAATAAGAATTTTTTCCCTCATCAAATGACTCGTTAGAAGATGAGTCGACTTTACGCTCAGTAATTTCTTGTTACAATTTTTTTTCACTAGAACATTTTTTAAAAAAATTATGATATTTAACTACTTATGTACGATGGATATTTCAATTCACAATTGTGTACTGCTACTTAAATATTTTTTAGTCTTACCGTCGTCTTTATTACGTTTGAAAGATATCGAAAGAATCACATTTTAGTTGATATATTAATTGTCTTCCAAACAACGTTATCGCTGCTCCCCAAACATTTTCATCTATTTAAAAGTACAATAATAAATAATTTATAAATACATCTATACAATAAACCGAAATCTCCGTTAATTTCTAAATTTCAATATTTACTTAATTTTCAGAGACAGTCTTTTTTTTTTAAATGACGGCAGAACGATTGAGATTTATATTATGTGTGACTGAGAAATCAATCATACATAATATAACACAATAAATAGCCAAAAATATTTGACCATTAAATAATATAAACTATTTGAAATTAAGGTAATGAATTATTGAATCATTTCACAAATGATAAAAAAAATTACGTTATCTGCTAAACATTTTCTTGTCAAAATTCCCGACTGATAACAAACTTATTCAAGAACTCTTTACTTACGACCCAGCTATTCCACTCTCAGAAAATGTTTTCATGGACTACATTTTTGAAACTTTTTCAACAATTAGGAGAAGGCTTATAAACTCTTAACTTTTGTTAGAAACTGCGTAAATTATTTTATCTCGGATATATTTTCAAATTAAAAAGTGCTAAGACAGTACGTAATACGATAATTTTCGTTAATAATTTAGCACCCCTCTCCCAACCTTACCTTAAATTACACCGCAAACGCATTTTTGCCATCGTGGCATTGATTTTTACTTTCTCGTATACGAAGTATACAAAGAGAAAGTATTGTAATCAAAATTCAGACTAAAATTTTGACGAATCTCCGTTTTAACCTCCTGAGGTCAGAAAAACACAATTTGAATTATGTCTGTCTGTGAAGTAACTCGAAAACTATTAGAGATACAGGGATGAAATTTGGTATGTGAACTTTACACATAATTTGTAGGTTTCTATCAAATTTTGGACAAAATCCGTGCACGGGAAGTCTGTCGAACTGTCTGCCCGCGGTCATGTGAACAATATAACTCAAAAACTTGAATAGCTATATGAATAAAATTTGGTACACAGTTTTATCGTCACGAATGTAGGTCCGAATAACATTTTGGGCCAAATCCGTCAAAGGGTTGACTGTCTGTCGGTCCGTATAATTTACTTTTGAAGAGAATCCGTTATCTCCACGCGCATGCGTACTGGAAGAACGGAACGGAATTTCATTACGGAGTAGCGAATTACGTCAGTTTGTCCTTGTGCCGGTAAGAGAGGAAAATCGTTACGCATCTCTTTGAAATTCTTTACCTAGATATTTTTCAGTCGCTATAATGAAAATCCTTCTGGTAGTCATTGGATTCTGGGTAACAATAGGTTCGAATTTTTTTAGCCGCGCGGGGGAAGGGGAAACGGCACCTTTTTGGGGAAGTATACGAGAAAGTTTAGGGGAGAACACTCCCGCTGTTTTTTTCTTTTAAGTTTAGAAACTGAGCAACTTCAAAATTTTCTTATATTCTGTTTTATTTTCTGCCTTCGACACATCCTATTAGAACAAGATACTGAGACTACCATCAAGCTATAACACAGTGTCGTAGCGAGGGATGGTTAGCCCATATAGCGATTTTAAGTCGGCAATTCACATCGTTTCCAAACTGGAAATTTTGGAACAAGGAAAGGAAAAAGCAATAGTCAGTTTTAAAAACTGATGGAAAATATCATAGCGGCTCGGGAAAGCTGGAATTCCAAGGAAATCAAACTTCAGCCCTTCATGGGCCGATTTCCATTTGAGACCTCGAACGAGGCCACCCAGATACCACGTAAGTTTGATTTTGACTTGATATTACCTTGTCATGGCAAATTTGACGCGTCAAGCTTGAAGCGAACTTGTGGCAAACTAATAATACAGAATCGCCACCCTCGCTTGCAACGCCGTGACAACTAGCGCCACCCCTCCTTGCAATGCAAGCTTGCTGTAAGTTTGCAAAACAAGATTGATGCAAAGATGACAGCACAAAGAGTTAATTATCTTTGTCTCTGTTTTTAAAAAACATCCGATTTTTAATAGCATATCCTAGACCATCCTTCTTTTTATTAATTAAATAAATCGATGATAATTTGTGAAAAAACTAACTTTTTATAAAAAAAAAATTGAAACATTTTCCATCTTTTACTAAATATAGAACTCGCACTTTAAAGAAAATTATATCGCCTTTTTCTTAATGTTGAAATTTTAACGTTTATAAACAAAATTAAACCTAAAAAACAGTCGATGTTTGTTGAAAAATAATAACTTACATTTTGTCCCATTTTAAAAGTAATTACTTTTGAAACCTAATTTCATAATTTATTCTACTAGCAAAACTTAGTTATTAGCGAAAATCGCTCTCCCTTTGATTTCAAATCATGTTCTCAACACAAAATTTAAAAAATTAATGAAATCAAGAAAAAGAGTTTAAAATAAATAATATGAGCGATCTATTAGCGAAATCTATCTTCTCCTCTCCAAGTTTATCTGGCTGAGTGGTTAAAGCGTCCGCTTTGGAAGCGGTAGGTCGCGAGTTCTAATCCGAGATTTTTTTCGTACTCTGTTTTTGCTATGTTTGCAATGAGTTTAACGTGGCAAGCTTGCTTCAAGTTCGTCGCGTGGTGACTTCGTCGCTTCTGCAAACTTGTTTCAAGCTTGCACTCTTGTCCTGTCAACCTTGCTGCAAGCTTGCAGATTTGCAGTGCAAGTTTGCTGCAAACTAAAATTGCTATCTGGGTAGGTGCGGTATATCAAAAGATTTGACTAGATTTGCACCTCGCTTCGAGGGTAGATCATGTTGAAAGTAAAATCGGGAATCTTCGGTGAAAAATGTGCCTGGGTGTAACAAGGCGCCTCAAAACAAAACAAAAAAATAAAATTGATATGCAGATTTGATGATCACATGTTATTGCCGTGTTGAGGGGGAACGAAGAGCAATGGTATCGAACTTTGAAGCGTCAAGTGAATGGTGTGCCTGGATTTTTCGATTTTAATGGGTGGAAAAAAACGAGCTTAGGACAAATGGCATGGCTAACCTTCATGTGAATTGCTAGCCTTAGTTTGCAACAAAGTTGCAGCAGTCTTGCTATGCGTCTGAAAACTTGCAGCAATTTCAGCACGACTAGAGAGCAAGTTCATAACAAGACTGTAGCAATTTAACGCAAACATCAAAGCCACCATGCGACAAACTTGCAGTGAACTTGTCGTGTCAATTTCATTGCAAGCCAATAGAAAAAAATAGCTTGCCGTTACAAATTTACTGCATATTCAGTAAACAAGAGTATTTCCCCCTTCTATTATCGCGGAAAAGGACGGTGGACTGCCTCCCCCCTTTTTCCGACCGTATACGAGGAGTGTTTTGAGTTATTTTTAATGGAACTTACGGGTCTATTCTGGTACCCAGTTAGGTTGAGAGACGTCACTTTCCGCACGTTAACAACGGAAAGAGTGACGTCTCCCAACTAACTTAATACGAGGTTGCCAGAAAGGACGTTAATTTCATCAAGGACGCTATCGAGGAAGGCGCAGTTAGAGCCCGCTGCCATGGAATCCGTAGGCGCTGTGCAGACCACTACTAGTTCAAGGACAGAGTCAGGAGAAGAACTGAATTTTCAACTTCGTCATGAGTTGTAAATGTGCATTATCAGTTTCGCAGCAAACTTGCTGAAGGGTAATCAATTATACTATGCTAATTTGCAGGAGTTTCGCTGTAAGAATTTGTCGCGACAATTTGTCTTTGACAAGATAATATCAGAAAAAATTACCTCTTGCAGCAAATGCTGCCCTTATTTGGAAAGGTTCAGTGGGTGCAATACTTAAAATAACGGTGCTGAGACTCTAAAGGTGTACTTGAACGCTCTGTGAATAATAAAATCAGCATGTTTTCTGATTTTTCTTATTTATTTCTCTGTAAAAAAAGCAGTGCCGGAACGGCCTTCCGGCTCCACTACACCCCTGTCGGTGGGTAGCTCAGTACCCCAAGAAAGCGCCAGTCTTAGGCACCATGAGGGACAAACCGGTGGTGTGATATGCCTTTGAGTCAAATGTGATGAAAGGGACCCCAAAGATTACGGGTATGTTCTGCCAGGTACCCTCTGGTTGGGTTGAGAGACGTCTTTTACCGTTGTTAACATTGCGGAAAAGTGACGTCTCTAACAACAGAGATGAAACCTCATTCCATTAAGTAACCTCTGGTATAATCCCCTTATCACGACTTTGATATAAGACACCCGTAAAAGTTAATGGAACTTTCAGCCTACAACACAAATAACTATCGCTCTGACTTTTTTTTGTTTTTGCAAAATCTGACCAGACGTACCGAAACTCTCAAATTACGTATGTGTTGAATTTTCATTGGCATTTTGGCAATACCGTTACATGCAATCTTGTTCTTGTTTTATGTTTTCTTGTTTACCTTTAGTTGACTATCATCGGAAATAATTGTACGGCACAAGAAAATGACTTTAAGCAAATGCTTTGCTATAACATTCCATTCAGCTTACATCATGATATTTTACGATATTTTCAATAACATTTGTTTGGAACATTTTCATTAAATCCGAGTATAAATCATATCCATATCTTCAAGCATCGGAAAGGATGAAAATTTATATTAAGTACATAAACTTTATTTAATATCTTTTTTACAATTTTTAATACAATTAATATTTTATAATGAAAGTGTAGCAACATTTTTAATAATTAATTTCTTGTAGGTGATTGGGTAAATATCCAACTAATATGGTAGGTGCATTCATATTTTTGCGTTTGAGGAATATGTTCTATGAATTGTGCGATCTCTTTCGAAGATGCAAGAGAGGTCTTGACAGCTATATGTCGTAAGTTTTTATATTTCAGAGCTGATTCTAAACATTTTCTGCTACAGTAATTTTTAAAAATTGAATGATAGGTCGAAAATATTCATTAAACTTATGTAGTGCGAAACAAAATGAAAGTAGTGGTTTATACAAATAATATTTATAAAGTATTTTTCAATTTTAATCAACAAGTTATGATTTTATGGTATATACATGGTAATCATAAGTAGTAAATTTGTAATTCAAAATTTCTGTTGAATTAATATTTATTTGCCAGCAATTCTTGCTTCAAAATCTTACTGAACATATGAATAAGATGAGATTTTTTTTTTTGAAAAAGTATTCATTATTTTATTTTGAATAATGAGATAAGTTTGAAAAATTTTACTTTGCTAGCAACATTCACATTTTTCAGTTTGCTATTTTTTAAAAAAATCATTCTACATTTAATATTTCTTTTATAATATTTGCAGAACACAGTATACTCTGACAACAGTGGTTCTTCTTGTCATTGATGTGTGTTTCAATTTTATTCTAAATTATTCTTAGAAGTAATTATGTTCTGCTAAATGATACAATTTAATGATTTAATTAAAAAGTAATATAGATAATTGCAAAATTGAGTTAAAGTTATTATTTCCAAGCTTAAAAATAAAATTCATCATTCTTATTTTTCAGCGCAGTGCCTAGTAATATTTTCTTATCTGTAAAATAGTGGATATTGATCAATTTAATTATGAATGGAAGCCTGCATTTAATTGTAAAATATTTCCTTGATCTGTGAAAGAAAATGAAATAAACTAAGATTTATAATTTCATATACCATACTCTTTTTTTCTTTCATAAGTTAATGTAAGTTGACATTTGTAGATATGATTAAAATCTAAATATCAGAGTTTATTGTGCCCCAGTTATCACTAATCATGATAGAGGACAAAGAGATTTAGATGCCCTGAATATTTTATTGAGACTGTGAAGATATAATAATAATTCTATTTATATTGGCGACTTTGGTAAAGGGCTATACTTTGTCCCTAGCTCTACTTCACCTTCTATGTAACAGATTAAGCCTTATCTTAGTTTAACTTAAAAATGGTTTTGTATCAATAAAATATGACTTTTTAAAAAATATTTCAAAATTCATATTTTTCAATCAAGGAATTTTTAAGCATCCCTGATGAAAAAGTACATAAACTAAAGTTAAAACTCAAATATATATCGGGTTGAGTAAAAAGTTTTCTGCCAAGGGGAGATACCCCTGCGTCAACAGCTGTCATTTCTGTGTTTGCTAGCCTTTCCACAAATAGGTTTTTGTATTCGAAAGCTGAAAATTGGATCTACACGACTCTGTAATTTGTTTGTTAAAAATGTATTACCTTGTGCGTCAAAAAAGTGTTTAAAATGTAGCTATCACAGCAACAGATCAGAACGATTATGTACTATGAGTTCCGTGACAAATTCAGTGCGACTGAATGCCACCAAAAAATGTGTGAAAGTTTAGGCGTCAATACTGTTTCTTATTATAGAGTCAAAGTTTGGTTTTGGAAGTTTAAGGTTGGAAATTTCGACATTGAAGATGAACCAAGTTCTGGCCACTGTATTGAAGCTGATTGCAAGCAGTTAAAACAAATCATTGATCAAGACAGAAATGTTTCAACACAAACTATTGCATTAGAGCTTGACGTTTGCCAAAAAACAATAGTTAATGCTCTGAAACACATAAATCTAACGTTTAAGTTCAATCACTGGGTGCCTCACGAATTAACTTCTGAAGACAAGCGCAAGAGAAAAGTGGCCTGTTTGGCTCTGTTCAGAGATCAAAGGAAATAGAAAATTCTGGACAGAATTGTGACCTGTGATGAAAAATTGGTGTACTACAACAATGCAAGCCGTAAAGGAGGGTGGTCAATACCTGGGGAATCAGCAGGCTCGGTTGCAAGATGAGCCTTAACTAACAAGAGGGTGTTTCTCTGTATCTGGTGGGATTGTCGCGGAATTATCTACAGAGTACCTGAAAAGCGGACAGACTATCAACAGTGCAATATACAGCAACATGCTATTCAAAGTTCGTGATGCCATTCGCGAAAAACGAAGAAACGAGTTCAGAAGGAACGACTACTAATCTCGTACCTACTTTCAATGCTTCATAGCTTTTCATCCACATAGAAGCTTTGTTTTAGTATCTTTTTAAATTCACAGTCAAAACCTCTGCCAGCTTCAATATGGTATTCTATAACTGAAGCAAGTGGTGTTATCTTAACTGATACCAACGTCTCTAGTGAATCTATACAAGTCCTCATTGGAGCAGATATTATGGGTAGTCATCTACTAATCAAGTATACAGCTTGATGAAGGAATCATTGAAGAAGTTCCTCCAAATGAAGTAGCTTTGTATGGGAATTACTTACCTCATCGACCTGTAATAAAAGAAAGTAGCAGTACCCCCCTCACTTCTATTTTTCTTTCCCCTTTCATCTAGAAAGACATCTACTTGATTAGTAGATGTCTTTGTCACATAAGTGTAAGATTATAAGGTTCAGAAGGAAGGTGGTTTTCTTTCATCAAGATAACATCTGGCCACATGTTAGTATGATGAATGGCTGGACACTCTATAAGCTAGATTGGGATTTGATGCAACATCCACCATATAACCCAGACATGGCCTCTTTGGATTTCTATCTGTTTTCACAGCTTTATCCTGATGGCACAATCTTCAATTCAAATTAGGTCGATCTCTTTCTTGACTTGCACATGCCACAGTTCTTCACAGAATGGATTGAAAAGTTGCCAAAATGTTGGCAGACGATTAATGATTTGATTGTAGATTACTATCCTCATTAGCTTTGCTGTTTTCGTATGTATTTATCATTTTAAAACACAATTTTTTTGGCGGAAAACTTTTTACTCAACCTGATACATAAAATAAATAAGTAAACACTGAGAAACAAACATTCAACAGAGGTTAGAGAGGATTTCATCTGTTACTTATTAAAACACTGTTGATCTTTAGAAATTAAAAAATTTTCTGATGAATATGTATTGTAATTAATGCATTTTCAAATCTTCCTAGGTTAAGAAAGGCTTTTTTATTAGCTCTCCTTGTATTTGGCTTGTTGCTTTATGTTGGGCCTTCAGTTTTTCGATGGGTGAGGAAGAAGACGCCTATAATGATTGGTAATGTTTACAAAAATATTTTTAAAATTAATTTTTTAAGTTTAATTTTGCACAAAAATGAAATCTTTACTGATTTTAAAATAGATTTAGTACACAGAGTTTGTTTGATGAACATGTATGCTTTCATAGAAAAATGTATTCTTATGCTGATACCTGCTTTATATATCACTGTTTCATTTTACAGCTAATTTTTTTTTAATTTTTGAAACTTGTATTATTTTTCAATAGAAAAAAACCCCCAAATTATTTATAATTTACATTAGAAATGTTACAACTTTTGATATTTTAATTAAAAATTCAATTATCCTCGTGTCCATTAATTCATAGTGGAATAAAATTAATTCAGATACTTAAGGTTTCAATAAAAAAAAAATCCTCTTAAAAAGTAAAATTAAAATTAATTTTTCCAAATTAGATTTCATATAAAGTTTTAAAAAATCTTAAGCAAATTTATGGGAAATAGGTATTAAAAATAAGAAAGCTTTTTTGATAAAGCAGCTTCAACTTCAAAAATGTTGTAATAGAAAATCATTTTCAAAAATTGTATGGATCTGTCCAATCACCATGCAGGAATAATGTCTGTTCTATATACCCAAGTAAAACCCTTACAGAAATGGCTGAAATTTTAATCTCTTTATATAAAAGCTTGATTTTCTTGATAGTTTTCAACTAGTTCATCACCAGCTAAAATATATACCTACTACATTGAATACCTTGTATTAGAAAACTTGTAATATCTTGCCGAGTGTGTAGTATAAGGCTGCTGCATTGGGCAAACTTACAGATATTAGATGGTTCCCTTGCTAACAGAAATATGATATTGAACATTAAAATTTATGCTTGGCAGCAGCAACCTTTCAACCAACATCAAAGTAACCTTTTTCTTGACATCAGATAAGTTTATGAATACTTCCAGAAAGTGAGACACCAAATTATGTATGTGTTGTTTTATTGTGTTAACAGAAAAGACATATTATATAGATAAAAATTTCCAGTAAGTAGCAACTTTAAAAAGAGTTCATGTTTTATTATTTATATGAAAAAGGAAAAATACTGAGCTTGGCTAATAGAAGCATTTTCAATTTCCAGTGACAAATATTATATGAACCATAATCACTGCAACTTGACAGCATGAAGAAAGTTCTTCAATGGCCATTATGCATTTAAGCAATCTTGAATATGATCCTCATGTTTTCCAAATCATCAGTTTATATGGAAAAAGTTCTAAACACCAATCATTGATATTCTTTGTAATGAAACTCTGTAATCAAAACGTCATTTTTTAAAAAAAAATTCATGAAGATATTTGTATACATTTAATATACATAAAAATATACTTTACATGATTTACTGGTGATATGATTACCAGGGGTGATTGTGTTCAGGTATTATACCGGAAATCCGGTATTTTCTTCATCCTTAATACCGGAAATCCGGTATTTTCTGATAAATCTATTTTTTAAAACTTAAGAGTGCCAAAGACTCAAACTACTATGGATTCTCCGTAGTTTCTGCGCAATTTCTGCTTCTATTACGGACTACACAAATTATAATCCATACTATGAAAAATTTACTTTGGATTATGCTGAGTCAATCCAAATGAATTTTTTAGAAAATGCCATACCATAACTAAGAATAACTACCTCACTTCAGAATGGTCCCATAAGAATTTATATAAATATTCATTAATGGTATTCATACAAAATGTTATATTTTTAATATTGTTTTGTTATCAATTTTTATGGTTTCTTTTCATGTGTGTTATAGAATGTTATTGAAAACTCATGAACTAAGACAAAATAAATTGAGTCAATTTCTTATGTGAAAAATTGCATGCAAAAGTTGAATCTGCGTCGTAATGAATGGATGCGAATCCGTTCCCTACACATAATTTTCCTGCTAAAATTTCAGGTATTTTCTCATGAAGCCACAATCACCTCTGGATTACTCGTAGCTTTTTATGTGTTCTCGGCTTGCTTTCATTGACTAAAATTTGTTATAAAAATTGAACAAAAATAAACATGAAAATATCCCTCCTTACTTATATATATAGATAGTATATGCATATATGAATGCTCGGTACTTTTCTGTTAGCTGGGCGCAAATGTCGCCAATTGTGAACCAAATGCTAGCCAAATCGCCAAGAAGCGAAGCGATTTTCCGTTAGCCAGGTGCAAATGTTGCCAATTTTGAACAGCCAAGAAGCGAAAGGATTTTCCGTTAGCCGGGCGCAAATGTCGCCAATTATGAACCAAACGCAAGCCAAGTCGCCAAAGCGAAGCGATTTTCTGTTAGCCAGGCGCAAATGTCGCCAATTGTGAACCAAACGCGAGCCAAGTCACCAAGAGAATGGTTATAAGAAATTTGGCAGAATTCTACATTATTTGGCGATTTTTCGCTTGTGCCCGGCTAACGGAAAAGTACCGAATGCTCTTGTATGTGAAAGGAAAAAAATTAAAGGTTGTTTATTATAAAATCATTCCTGGTTATTATTAGGTTATTTTAGATGTTTTGTTATATATCTGTGTTAATACTGATATATTTTGTATTCTAAACAGATCCTAATATTGGATGTATTGCTTCCAATATGAATGCATTGATACGAGAATCCCAAACATTTGATGCAAGTGTCTATCGTTCTTATGAGCCAGATGAACCTTACTTTCTTCCTCTTGTTGGTAATATATCTTAGTAATTATAGGAAATTGAATGTATCTGTTTAAAAATGTAAATATATCCTAGATATTAAAATTTGATGCCAATTTAATTTTTTTAAGATTCATCAAATTTAAATATTCTATTTTAATAGTTACTATCTACTGGTTTATCAAAATAATATTAATAATATTTAATTCATATTATTAAGCTGAAAGAGGTTTTTTTCCCCCTCATTTTTCTAAACCATGGATTATGTTATTTAAATAATGAAAGGTACATGCTTTTGAGTGAGATTTTCTTCTTTACATGATTTTAAAACTGAAAAAAAAAGACTTTCTAAATTACTTTAAATTTTTCTAGAAACAATTAAAAACAGTTTTAAGTTATACTTAAATAATGCTTCTTAATAAAATTGACTGCCAGTGTTCTAAAGTTCAAAATAAAATATGAACTTCTATTTTAGGAAATGGGAAAATTGGTGTTCCTCTTGACAAAAAGGAAGAATTATATGTCCATTATAAAAGATTTCTATCAGTCCCTATAAATTATCATCCGATAGTTCAAGTAGATATTCCAGGTGCTAGCACTCAAGGTAATCATATTGAATCCATGTATTGATTTCTCTTATAGACAGTTTATTTATTTTTTCACTGTTGGTCATTGGAATACAGCCTGTATATTGAAAATAAGAGTAAAATGTGTCTAGTCTTGTTTTTGTTTGCTCTGTAGTCAAGTTTTGCTTTGTAGTTTTTCTCTGTTTTCCAAATGTATCAAAAATATACTTGATTGTTCTGTATTGCATATGTACAAACTTTCCATGAAAGAACCCCAGTGGTGTAGCTGCATTTGCTGCCTGGGGCAAATTTTTAACATTCCGCCCTTCCTTTACGAGTTACATAGGACACATAAACTTTTAAAAAAAAATCCCCATTTTATTAGTAGCATTGCTGCCTGACGCCCTTGCTGTCTGCAAATATGTTGCAGAATTGTACGTCCACCACCAGTCTTTCTTTCACATATTGGCAATTTACTAACAAAAGATGAAAATTACAAATTAATTACATTAATTATTTTTTATGAACACAATTATTGAGCTAATGCTGCTGCTCTTCTTAGTTATGAAATTGTCCGATTTTGCCGCCCCTTTTTGAAGTGCAGACCTCCCTCTTTTAACTACCCCACTGAAGAACCCTCATTCTATTCAGCTAAAATAAACAATATATGCTGGACTGGGGAGGAAATAAAATTTCATTCTTCTGTATTTTGCTACTTCTGTGCTCTAATTCTCTCTCCTCCCCTTATTGTCACTTCTCTTGCTAATCTTTCTGTCTTTGACATTTGTCTCTAAACAACTAATATATATATAAAAAAAAAATTAAGTCAATTCCTACTTAGGTCAACCAAAGAAAAGTTTTAATTTAGAAATTATTTTCTCCCATATAAAACTAAAATTAATTAATGAATTAATATTTGAAGAAACTGTATTAACATCAAGTGTCATCCACTACAAGTTTTCAAAAATGTATTTGAACTTGAGTGGATGAATAAAAAGTATTTTATTAACGATTGAATCTTGAAAATTCCCTTTGCCGCCAACTTGCCAAATTTATCGCCAAGGTCGCTAAATCTGTAATGGTGATAGTTTTCGAGATATAATGAAAAACGTACTGCGCATGCGCAAAGATATGGCTAAAATATGGGGGTGCTTCGATGATCCCACGGGCCATCCATATACCCAAGAACCAAGTCTGTAATGTTAATAGTTTTCGAGATATAATGAAAAACGTGCTGCGCATGCGTCATGCAAAATATGAAATGACAGACAAGAAAGCGAATTAATATTGCATTGTCATCTAGTTGTGAGCTCTGTTGAAAGTTTCGAGTCTCCAGCTCATCTGGAAGTTAGTTTAAAATCGATTGCAGAATTTGAACAAGATATATGGAGAGTGTGAACTAATAGTAGGAATTGAAAAATCTGCCACAAACTGTGGATCTTCTCCATATGGCATTAATAGATATTTTTTTTGTCTGCATCTCTATCTTTATCTACCTTAAATAGGATGTATTGCTGTCCACTCTTTCAGCCTGATTACTGATGCCCATTCTTCCACTGCAGATCTAGTTGGCTGTGCGATTGTTGTATTGTTTCCATTTATTCTGCTGTAAAGATTCTGAATTTAACAAACATATACTTTATTGTTGGCTTAACTGTACATGGATACAAACTTTCCATAAAAGCACACTCATTCTATTCTGTTAGAGTGAACAATATTCACTCAACTAGGAATGAGTAAGGGATTTTGTTGGTAGAATAGTATCGTTCATGACCAATGCACAGAGATCACCAATCTCAAATGAAATACCATGGTGCAAAATCTACGATACTCCTCAGAAATCGTGTGCAGAACTTGATCTACTAAATTACGTTTTTGTCTTTTGTTTTGTGCCAAATTTATTGGCCTAAATTTCCCAAAACCTGCAAAGTGAAAACTTTTGTAAATCTTATGAAATTAGACTGACTTATATGAAATTCAATTTAATTGCAATTCTGCACTAGTATTTTAAAATAAAAACACACACACTTTTAGACAAGGCATGATCTTAACTTTAAATTTTCTTCCTTAATTACAACAGCTTCGTGTGTAAAAATGCTGATCTGAGCTGGCTTGCTTTTATTCCAATTTTCCTTGTGACAAAAGCAGAAATTTTATGATTATCTGTGTAATTTAAAACCATTTTGTGTATTCATTTTGAGAAACTTATATATATTTATTATCTTGGAATCACCATTACTAATTCTTCTGTTGGAACATTTGAAATTGCCATTCCCGTTTAAATTTCTCGTGCCCAGATGAGCACAGAGGGTGTTTCTCAGTGACCAAAATAACTGCACCAGTCATCATCATTTCTACCATGTGTTACCAAAGAGTTGGATATCTTCACAAATCGAGAGAAGGCATATGTATTACGTGTATGGGGTTGCAGACAGGAATGCAAGAGGAATACAAGTGTTTTCTTGCAGGACATGTTAAAGATCTTGAAACTTTCCGGGATCTCTGTAGTATAGGCTCTTTTGTCAGTGACTGGAGGATACGAAGCATGGAAGGATGCCTCGCGTTATCCAGAAAATTCTGAGGAAGGCCAGCTATGATGCGAAATGATGGATTAATTGGAATAATTCCATCTAATGGCCAACATTGTCATCTACTATCTCGTACCTCGATTTTTTTTTTCTTGTGAGGTCATATGAAGAGCTCTATCTGCTATAACAGTCCATTGAGTTTTGATTAGATTTCTGTTACCAGAAATTTTGTAGTTGCAGCCGGCATATGAAAAATGTCTGGTGCGTACACTAAAATACGCTGATTACTAGCAGTGTGAAGTCAGTGTTAGCTTTTTCACTTCTATAATTTGTTCCGTAATGCAAGTTACTTAATTCCATCGATTTCTTCCATTCATCTTCTGTCATTATTATATTTAACTAGCAGTACGTGCACGGCGTTGCCTGTGGAATCAAGAATTCAACAAAATGGAAAGAAAAAAAGAAAAGAAAAAAAAAAAAAAACACGCCCACAATGACATGAAAAAGTTCTGAAAACAAAACAAAAGATGCACATTATTGATTTTCCCGCTTATTTTTCTTCACGATAATGACATTTCAACTGTAGAAAAACAATACAGAGTACGTTAATCTGAAACAATATTAAAAAATTGCAACATGAAAATGATTATTATACTGCAAGTAAAATATGCGAGACTTAAACACGTTAAGACACTGCCGAATGCACGGCGTTGCCCGTGCAATTAGGACTTCCAAAAAAAAAAAAAAAAAAAAAAACCCTCCCACAATGACATGAAAAAGTTTTGAAAACAAAATTAAAAAAAAGATACACATTATTGATTTTCCTGCTTATTTTTTTTTTTTTGCGCTACAGTGCAGAGTATGTTAATCCAAAACAATATTACCAAATTGGAACGTGAAAATGATTACTATACAGAAAGCAAATATATAAATGAATTCGAAAATAATAATCAAAGTAATGCATTCAGTTGAAGGTCATGACGTTACCTGCACCGTCAGCCAATCAAAATTGCCAGCAACGTTCCGAAGAAGTGCCGCACGAGGAAACTGGTTAGAGGAAAAATATCTTTCAACTGACCAGGGAAAAATTAATTTACAAAAAAAACAGGAAAAGATATTTTAACCATTCCTTGTTTTAAATTCGACAGAACCATTGCAGTTATAAGTTGAAAATAATAGTGTTATTAGAATGTTGGATGCAGCAAATTTAAAAACAAAAATAAAATTTAGATGGCAAAACTTACTATTTTTTAAAAATTTCTCAAAATTTAGTAAATTGGGTTAGATGTTCAAAACAAACTTAGTTAGAACTAAAATTGTTCGTTCTATCCGATGGTACATGGTGTGTTTTTCAACGATCATTAGAAAAGATATTACAACCGTAAACGTGCCAAAAATGACCCAAAACAACACAAAACATTAAATAAAAAATTTTCTATATTTAATTTTAAAATTTCGGCTCCAAGGTGCATTGAGTCACCATTAAGACTACCTGTGTACCAAATTTCAAGGCTGTAAGTGTGATAAATTCGTCTGGACATCGCACACACACACTCACAAATATTGCCTTTTATAAGTATAGATGATTTCAGGGCACAATAGCTACCATCCTTATTGCTTTACTGCACTTGCTTGAATTCTGATCTTGCAAGACGATTTATATTGTTTAGATTTTTTTTTCACTCCTTAAAAATTGTATCAAGAATTTTTAATTGCCCTGTATCAGTAAATAACTTATTCATTTCAGGTTATTGGTTTTATTTGCATCTTGTATTATTTTCTTTCTTATTTTGTACATGTGATGAAGATGCCAGAAATGCTTACATTATTATGTATATATATATTTTTTGTATTATGAACATAGTTTTATTTCAACTACTGCAAAATTCTTGGAAATCTGATTTTTTTTTTTTTGACAGAAGGAACAGCGGTGCATTACACAAGTGGTATCGCCTATAAATTCCAGTGTTTTAATATGGTTAGTTTTATATTTTTATATTACTTTATTTTTTAAAATTCGCTTAACTTTAAAAGTATTATTTCTGATAAGAAGTTCATTGTGCCTAAATCCTTTTGCTAAATTTTTTGTGCTAAAATTGCTTTATGTGCTAATTTTTTTTTCCTGTTTCTATTTTTTAATAAACTGTTGTTCAAAAAGAATAGACAGCTGCAAGTCAAATTGGCTTATTTGATCTCGTATATTTATTCATTTCTTACAAGCAAACTTGCACACTTCTTTCAGAAAAGGAAATAAAAGTGAATTGAAAGTCAACTGGAAATACATCTTTCAATTTAAAGTTTGCTTTCTTTAAAAAAAATATACGAAATCGGCAATTTGGTGTTGCAGATTACCATTCATAGGAACTTTTTATGAATAGAGTTGGATTTGTTTGTGTGAGTATTGAGATAACAGTTATCAATTCACTATTTTATTCATAGTAGATTTTACTCAGCAAATCTCTCCCTTTTTTTTTAGTAAGCACTAAAAGCTCATCTTTTGTTGTGCAGTTGAAGGACTCTATTCACTGTGAAATTCTTTAAATAGCTTTAACCGCATGCACAATGCTATTTGCTATGAAAATTAGCATAGTTAGCATCTCCTTTTGTACTGTTCTTGTAAATGAAAAAAAATTCAGCACCATATTGCCTTTAATTTCCATTGTGATCTGATTATATGTGATAGTAATGATGCAACCTTCATGTATTATTGAAAATTTTAATTTGAAAGATTCCTTGTGTTAAAAAAAAACCAACTTAATTCTATATCTGTTCATTTAAATGTGAATGGAAGTCTTAATTTAATTGTATAATTTAATTTTTTTAACGATTACTAATTTAAATCCATCCTTTTAAAACTTTTACAAAATTACCCTGAAATTACAAAATACAGGCAAAAAATATTAAATCCAAAAGCAATTTTATTTTACTTATTGGTATTGCTTTATATATCAGATATTTTAACAGAATGGTTATAGATATTCCTAGAATGATAAAAATAATTATATCTAATCAAATAATTTGTTATACTTTGAAAAAGTTATCAGAACTAAGATAATAAAGGCGGATGACATCTTTTAAGCTTTATTTTTATCTTATTTTATTTAGAAATGCAGTGTTTTATGAAATTGGTTTCATGTAGTTATTACAATGAAATACGAGTTGTTAAAAAAGCGATTTTTTTTCTCAGATATTCTTTATTTTTCTCTTTTAGAGGAGACACCCAGTTAGTGTGATTCATCAAGTGTATGCTTATCGCATTGCTCCTTCCTTGCTAATTCAACAAATTGAAATTATGAACCCATTAGTATGTTGATACTCTCTTTACTTTTTATGAGTTCCCAATAAAAGAATATACTGGTGTGACAAAAAATAGTTTATTTCAAATATGAAAGATATGCCTTTTGTTATTCTTTTTCTGGTCGTATTTTGAGTTAATTATCTTGGTACTTTTTTTAAAGCTAAAAGTATAATTTGAATGTCAATAATTTTTTTTCTGTAGTCATTAAAAATTTAAACTGACAATGTGTCGGAGGCTACAAGTGGAACCACTGATGAATGTGAAATGTATGCGTTTTTCCGTATTTTAATGCTATAACGAGAGCTTTATGAAATAAAACAACTTTCATTTTAAATATGCAGTCTCGGTCTACTTAATATTGATTATGGGTGTATAAAATTAAGTACTATTCAAATACACAGTCCAGTCACATTAATGTGACCTCCTGTCTAAAGCCAGAATAACCACCTTTGGCAGAGCGGACCGCTGCGAGACTTGCAGGAAGAGAGTCAATTAGGTTTCTGAAGGTGTTCACTGGGATGTTGAGTCATGCCGACTCCAGTTCCGTGGCCAGTTGCGCTAGATTACGTGGTTGAGGATCCATGGCGCGAACAACCCGTTCGAGGTGGTCCCACAGATTCTTGATTGGGTTTAAATCCGGTGAGTTTGCTGGCCAGGGGAGTACGGTAAACTCATCCTGGTGCTCTTCGAACCATGCACGTACACTGCGAGCTGTATGACACCTCGCATTGTCCTGCTGGTAGGTGCCATCATTCTGAGGAAAAATAATTCGCATGTAGGGAACCGTTGTTGAGGATACACTCTTGGTAGCCCCTTGGTTCATCTGGGCGGTCAGTTGCTCAACCGTTGCACGTCTATTCGCCCGAACGCATCTCCGTAGCCTTCGTTCACCGTGCCATATTGCCATGTACGGTATACTCTTTCCACGGCGGCACGCGAACAGTTCACAAAACTGGCCGTTTCCGAAATGCTTCCACCCTTGGCCCGAAAGCCAATAATCATGCCCTTTTGGACGTCGGATAAATCGCTACGTTTCTGCATTACGCCAACGATTGAAATGCTTTCCGATGCCCTAGGACATCCTTTATATACACTCCACTGCACTGTGCTGCCACCTGCCTTCTGTGATTGGTTATTTCACATTGACGTCGAAAGTAGGTGGTGGTCACATTAATGTGACTGGACTGTGTATATCAATCACTTTTAAGTGTATTAGGATAATATAATGGACTATTTATTTTGGTCTGATGACACACCATATAACTAAGATTTCCTCTAACATTTCTTGAATGACTGTACCTAAAGAACTTGTGATACTTTTTTTTTATTTTTAGCTTTTGTTTTTCCATTTGCTGATTGTTTCTTTTTATATTTGAAACAATTTAACTGAAATATATTTCACTGCATTTTATGTTAATGAGTTTGAAAAAATATTATTTTAGCCATCTTGCATACTTTCTCTACATAACGTAATATTTCATCACTTATTGAGAATCATGTGCATGTGATGTAAATCATCTGTTTATTTACTTGACATTTTTCTAGAATGAAGATTTGACTCTTATATTAAGACAAGAATCATCTACAAGTAGTGAAAATTCTCCTCTAGTCATGTAAGTGTGCTATTTTGATGCAGTAGTGTGTACTTGCTTAAAATTATTATTCTTAACATTATTCTTAACAATCCATGATAATCTTAAAAATATTGATGATTAAATAATGAAAGTGATCTCAATATGTATTTCATTCAACTGTGCCATCCTTTTTTTTATCATTAACCATAAAACTAGATTTGCATGCATAGTGCATGGATATTTGTGTTATTTGTTCATATATAACTTGCAAGATTTACTGTTTAGGGTATGTTAATATGTGTGTTATCTAAAGATTTTATCATTAAACTGGTTTGAAAATAGTGAAACTCTACAAAATTACGTCAATTCATTTCTTGACTTAACTATAGATTACATAATTATTTGTTGTTTGGGATAATTTCTGATTAAATTGCTTTTCTTTAAAAGTAGACATTTTATCATTAGTTCTTTGTATACATAATATAAATATTTATATAATAAATATTATAAATATTTACATAATTAAATGTGTAAATTTTCGTTTTAATTCATTAACTGAAAATTGTGATATAAAATTATTATCCTTTCTTCTTTCCTACTTATTTTCATACTGATGTTTAAATAGTTGAGCTACAGTTTTTACATGTGCAGAGATTTTTAAAGCTAGCTTATCCTTTTCATGTCAGAAATTACTTCTTATACTTACTTGTTCATGTACTTTCCCCCACTCTTTCTAATATTTCCTTTAGAAATGAAATAGTTAGGGTGTAGTATTTTGAGAATACCCATAATTTTCTTTTTTGATAAATCACACTAATCTATATGGTTTATGATGTTTTTATATAAAGAATTTTAAAATATAAAAGATATAAGGTACTTTTCCATTAGCCGGGCGCAAATGTTGCCAATTGTGAACCAAATGCGATCCAAGTCGCCAAGCAAAGCGATTTGGCGCAAATGTCACCAAGTGAACCAAACGTGAGTCAAGTAGCCAAGAGCGAAGCGATTTTCCGTTAGCCGGGTGCAAATGTCACCAATTGTGAACAGCCAAGTCGCCGAGAACGAAGCGATTTTCCGTTAGCCGGGCGCAAATGTTGTCAATTGTGAACCAAACGCGAGCCAAGTCGCCAAGAGAATGGTTGTAAGAAATTTGGCGGAATTCTACATTATTTGGCGATTTTTCGCTTGCGCCTGGCTAATGGAAAAGTACCAGATATAATTAAAAAAATATGTATTTGAAAGGTTACAGTATGATAATCTTTCATTTAGCTATACTGAAATAAACTGTATCTATAATTAGCTCTCTGCAAACCTTTCCCCCCCCCCCTTTTTGAAATGAGAAGGCTATTTTAAGTAAGGTTTCTTGTTGGATAACTTATATTATCTAATTAAAGCTCCAATTGTTTTCACCTTTGTTAGTTCAGTTTGGTTTTGTTTTCAGAACTTTACCCAATGGAAACAAATTTGAATATAAAGTATTTTCTGAAGAAGTAAAGGTGCCTGATTCTTCCAAGAGTATTATGCTGTCTATTGCTGCTACAAAAGTGCCAAGTACAATCACAATCCCACCTAAAAGGTTAATAGTACTTGCTGACTTGTACTGTTTTACAGTATATTATTTTATGAATTCTAAGTTTGATCAAAATATGCAACATATTGATGAAAGCTTACCGTAGAAAGTGCATAGACAATTCTCATGTAGGGGAAACTAGGGATACTTGACCCTAGCTTTAATTTTTCTTATATTTCTCGAAAATTTTGATTGTTAGCATCATACAAGGATTTGTTTTTAAGAATGAGAAATGTATGCATGCTAAATTGATATCTCATTTAATTATAAAATAAATATATTTTATGAAATCACCTATGGTCAAGTATCCTGTAACATTAGGGTTTTTTTGCAAGTGGGGGAAAAAATGGAATAAATTTGCAATTCTTTTTTAAAATGTTTTCTAAAATAATTCTTTGTATTATTTGAAATTATCCCATTATAACGAAATTTTATTTTTAAAATAATTATTTAAAACTATTTTTAAATAATTATTCTCATGTAAGACTCCAACTATTGAAAACGCTAGCCATTATGCTGATAAACAAGGCAGACTGTTGCCATCCAACTTATCATTTGAGTTGCTATGTTGGCGACAAATTCCACCACACCAGAAAGTTGATCCTAACCACACAATGTACTTGCATTGACTACAACATCAAAGCTGCAGTAGCTTTTAGGTAGGGTCAAGTATCCCTAACTTGACTTTTTCTGTATAATCTAAAGATTAAACCACTTAGAATTAAGATATTGCACATTATCATGCATCAAATCATAGCTTGAAGTATGCTAAAAATTCAGAAATATTTTAGTTCACCATATCTTTAATAGTCAACTTCCATTTCACAGAGGAATGAAAAAGGGAAAATTTAACGTTTGCACCCCCAAAGCATATTTACCTCCACACCGTTGCCAAATAGGGATGGCACACACAAATTACCGATAATCTCAGAACCTGAGAAAAAATATCCCTAGTTTCTGCTACTGTTTTTTTTTAAACTGTTTTTTGTGTTGCAATTTGTTGCAATGAACCAATACTAATAAAAGGAATGCCTGATCTTATTGATAACAATATTTTTTATGATGTAAGCACGTATGTGTGAGCTTTATAATAAAATTGCATTGTCAAATTTCTAAGAGGAAATCAGTTTTGTTCAAAATCCTGTACCAGTATGCTGTAGTAAACTGTTATTATTGCATGCTTTTGAAAATTACAATATCATCATATTTATATATATCATATAATTTATCAATGAATTTAGCGTTTAAAGACTAATTTATTGATTTACATTCTAATTGTGACAACTGTACCTTAATATATAGGGTGAATATTATTTCAAATCTTATTTCAGTTTTTTAACTGCAATACATTCAAAATGTTGTAGTTCGTTGTTTTGCCTCATTTGTTTTGTGGAAAACTGAGCTGTGCATTTGTAAATAGACTGTGAAAGAATATGATACATATAAAAATAAATAGAGTATTTCTGATATATTACACATTTTGTACAGGGTTTTGCACACTTATTCTTGTGTATGCATGGTTTGAAATACTAAATAATACTATTCTTCTTTTGACTTTTAAGCTCAAAAAAATTAGTCATCAGAACTGCTGTGCATTACTCAGAGCCATTCTCTGTTCCTATACCAGAAACTGTAAAACAGAAACTTGAATCACAGTCTCAAATGGCGAGTATTATTTTTCCCGTACTTTTATTGCAATTTGTATTCTCGTTTTTTCTCGGGATTACTCACTGTGCGCTTAAAATATTTTAGGATCTTAGAAATGCATTAGATACAGATCCCCTATATTTGCGCATGAAACACGTTGAAGCATGGAAAAAAGTAAGAGTATTTTTATTGCCTAGGTTTGTATTTTATATGACATTGATTCTTTTTTTTTTTTTAATAAATGTCATTTTTCTTAGTTGTGGC
>BGPR01015534.1:0-35715 GCA_013235015.1 Araneus ventricosus
AGACCAAGTCTGGATGTATAACCCGAAGCGACGGAGGGGTCTGAGCCCGAAATTAGAGCAGAACTGGGAAGGACCTTATACTATCGTCAAGAAACTGAACGATGTTATCTACAGAGTTCAGAGGTCACCAAACGCCAAGCCAAAAGTAATTCACATTAATCGGCTAACCCCCTACCGGGCTACTGATCACAGTTCGATGTAATGAGACTGCCGGGGCGTCAGTCTTTGAAGAGGGAAGCAGTGTTACAAACATGGAAAGTCGCTTCCCAGCAACGCGAGTCTTTTGGTTGGGAAGAGAGTTTTACAAGGTTAAGCCTGGTAAAACTCTCTTCCTAACCAAAAGACAAAAAAAAGAGTTTTACAAGGTTAAGCCTGGAAATAAATGGCTATTCCATAAAAATTTCGGATAGTTTAAAAATTCTGGGGATAGTTCTAGACAACAAGTTCACATGGTCCCCCCACATTTTATCGCTACACAATAAGGCATTGTTTTTAACTTGTAATTTTAACCGTATTGTCAAAATTAATTGGAGTCTCAACAAAAATCTAATCAAGTTTTGGTATTCTACAGTAATTGAAAAGGCCCTGCTCTATGGCGCTAGTGTCTGGGGTGGGGCCCTCACCAAACAACAAGTTGATCGACTCCACTCGATACAACGAATCTTTTTACTCAAATTTACTCGGGCTTATAGAACTACATCAACAAATGTTCTAAACACCCTGACTGGGATCCCCCCTTGCACGTGGTCGCCAAAACCGAATTTATCAAGTTTCGGATCTGGGCTGGACACGCCAATTTTTATACTGATATCTTGGGCAACATACAACTGGACAATAATATCTCAATTAAAAATATTCCATCCAGCAGCAAATTTATTATCCTAAACGAAAATATTTCCAACGCAGATTTTGAGGTGTACACGGACGGGTCCAGGATCGAAGATGAGACTGGATTCGCCGTGTGCATCTTCCAAGAAAACAATAACATTGAAAATCACCTTTACAAACTTAAAAGTCACAATTGCGTTTTTCAAGCAGAGTTGGCCGCCATCCATTGTGCGGCCAACTGGGCTGCCAGCAAAAATGTATCCATCAATATTCATACTGACAGCCTCTCCTCAATAGCCGCCATCAAGAGTGCCAGTGCCAGATCTTCTTTTGTAAATAACATAAAACAAGATCTTGTAAAAATTAAACATTTGGTCGGCCTCTCCTGGGTCAAAGCCCACGTAGGGATCCAGGGGAACGAATTGGCCGACCAACAGGCAAAACTTGCGACCACCACGGGGGTTGACACAATTATCCCGGCTCCCCGTTCCTATGTTAAAAGGTTACTCAATAAACTTATGATCAAAGAATGGAACGACTATTGGAGGCAATACAATTCTACCTCCGGAGCCAGAGTCAGGGAATATCTCGAACACGTAAGCCCGAAGTTTTTAATTCACAGCAAGTTTTTAATCTTTTTTTTAAGTGGGCACGGACCATTTCCTTTTTATTTATGTCATTTTAAAATTCTAGACTCCCCTTTGTGCGTCTGTGGGCAGGTGGGCGATGCAGATCATTATACCTTTAGCTGCTCGCTCACCCAAAAATTTCATTTAGTTAAACCCGCAGACGCCCACAAAAGGGCCTGGTTCCAAAATCTCATCAATAATTCCCAGGCCCTTAATAAACTTAAAGAAGCCTTCAGGATCAGTGGGGGCGTGTGCGATTCGTTGACCCAAGCTGTGTGATTTTCCCTTTTTGTGTTTTTTCGGATCTTTTAAAGCTGTGTTGATTTTTAAACCTTTTTCCTTTTATTTGGTGTTTGTCCGTTTTGTAATGGCTTTTTGGATCTTTTTGTTGTCTTGCGACTCTTGTGGTATTTGCATGTACATTTGGTTTACCACTGTGGGTTTTTCCCTTATTGGGAGTGTTTCTGGGAGGAGTGGGTGAAGTACGTCGGGAGTGTATACTCCTGGTAGGGTCACCCAAGGCGTGAAGGCCACTCCACTATTCTCAGTTACACTTAACTCCGCAGTGGTCTTGATCCTTCAGATATTCGTTGTTGGGTCGCTTTGTTTGTTAATTATATATTTTGACTTTTTTAGATCCTTTGTACTTTTTTAACATTTGATGTTTTTAACTCTATTTTAATTACTTGACTTAAGTGGACTTTCACTTGCTTTGAGACCTGTTTTATTGCATTTTAACTGTGTCGGTCACTTGGTGGTATTTTATGATGTCTTATACTTTTTATATGCTTTTTATACTTCGTTTCATTTTCGGGCATTATTTTGCATGTACTCTTTGTTCCTCATCTCTTTATACTGGGTGGTATTGTGTATTGTTGTTGAATATTTTATTGCAATATTTTACTGTTTTTAATGGTTTTTATATATTGTCTACTGCTCTCCCATCCCACGCTTATTCTGCAAACTTTTTTAACTTGTCTGTTTTTGTTAGATTTTGTGATCTTATTTTTAAAATATTTTAATGGAGACCTATTTAAATCTTTTTTGGCCCTAGTCGGTTTATGTGTCGTTGTTTTTTAACTTTTACGAGGTTAGATTCGTTCCTCCGTTCTCTCCAGGGGTTGGTTGTAGGTAATTGGGGTGTGTTGGGATCTCCTTCGGGCCTGTATTTGGGATTGTGTTTCTTAATTGACTTTTGCATTTTTTAACTGTTTTATCTGTTCTCTTTTTAACGAATCGGATGTCGTCGATTTCACTCTGATGTTTCCTGGGTTTTGTTTAGATCTTTTTAAATGACCTATTTGGAATTCTCTTTTAACTTTTTATACGACTTGGTGTGTGTGTGTGTGTTTGCTGTGATTCGTGTGTGTCTTGTCTGTCTTTTATGTGTGCTTTATATTTGCTTTTTATATATGGTAATTGATGTTTTATGGCAATTTTATTTATTAATTGTCTGTATTGCGGGATTTTTATGTTGATCTGTTGTAACACTTTAATTGTATATTTTCGTGGCGACCGATGAGTTGGTCGCTTGAGACCTCATCGCTTGTATCGTTTTATCAATTATGTTACGACGTTATGTATTGTGTCCGGAACCTTTTGTATTTAATTTCTGCTCCTGTTTGAGCATAGTATGTATTGGTGTTTTATTTTTGTAACTACGTTTACTAAGTTTGTGTGTCCGGCACCCTTTTTATTCTTTATGTGTTCAGCACCCTTTTTATATTTTACTGCCACTATAGGCAATGTTTGTAACATTTTCTCTTTGACTCAATAAAGGCTGGTCCGGGGTCTGCGCCTAGCCGTTGGCCGACGCGCCTTAGGGGCTTCTTTGCTTCCCCGGCGGCCTTTTTTGCCTTACACCCTTTTTGGGTAGGCTGGGCCGTCGTGGGTATTAGAAGGTTAAGCCTGGAGTGATCTCAGCGACAGTTATGGCATCCTGACCTTGGCGACCATTTTGGCGATTTGGCGACAAATAGATGATTCCCGATAATGCAACCCTTTTCTCGATATTTCTACTTGGAAAGGGAATACCCGAGAAAACACCAGGGGATGCCACGGCCTGTCGGAGAGAATATTTAAGGACGGCACTTAGATCAGAGGAGCGTCTTTGATCGACTGGTGACTTCGCTTTGAAGCGTGAACGTCTTCGGAGTTCTATCCGCTGTGTGAGCTAATCAGCTGGTGAGCTGAGCTGATATTGTCGTTACTAATTATTTGCTGACTGTTTGCGTTGTTAGATATCAAAGTGCTGAACTGTCATTACCTGTGAATTGTTGTCTATTTACATTGGTAATCTGTGCAAGGACTATTGTTTCCTGTACCTGTGCTACGTGTTTTCCTGCATATTTGTAAATAAACTTTCATTCTCCATTATCCTGCGTGTTGGACTGTTTACACCATACACCACAGAGAGACCTTTTGCTACAGTATTATTATTTTCCCAACAATCACGCAGTCAAAATAATTTGATGGCACGTCTATGACCTCATTAAATATTTTTTTTAGAAAAAATGGCACGTTGATACATAAAGGTTCGCCACCCCTGTCTTAGTGTAAGGTTTCAGCCAAAAGTGAACAGAAGATCCCTGCTTTTTCTCAGGTAGGGATTTAACAGATAGACATGTGATCAAAGTGAAGGGAATAATAGCTATTTTTATTATTTTACGTAAGTGTTTTAGGGAAAATTCGTGGCGGCAATAAGTCGCTGATTTCGCGAGTTGTGTGCGCGTGTAAACGATTAAAATATTCTTTCATTAATAAATACGCCAAAACGAGAGACTTAATATACCTCCGGCGCGGGAAATAGAATGAAACTGGAGTTTAAGAAAACTGATTTTGGAATACATTAAGACTTTAAAATATATAATATTAGAAGTTAAAAAAATATATATATATATATATATATATATATATATATATATATATATATATCCTCTAAAGCTTTATCAATATGAAAATAAGTTCAATATAATTCAATGGTTGCTCAAAAATGAAATTTATTCAATTTTATGATACAACACATTACTTTAAAATAAACGTGAAATTATGAAAAATACAATATTGCATTGCGAAACAATATTATTTGCCAATCTAAACAGAATGTACATAATGCGCGTCATATTTTTTAAAAATCTAAATCTTGGAATGCATTAAAAATAATAATTATAAAAAAATAAGATTACACTGCGCTGCAAAAAAAATTTTTTTTTTTTCGAGCCCCGACACCATTCCTGCAAATTCTTATGTAAAATGACCCACTGAATCCAAATATGACCCCCATTTTGCCCCATCACCCACCGTTTTCTCGGGACGCCCCTCCCCCTATTTTTATCACTGTCCGGTAATTTTATGGCCATGAATTTGATTTCGAGGGGGAAAACAATTATTTTAACCGTTAAATATCTTCTGAGAGGCTACAGAGGTGAAAAGTTCTAAAATATGAACATTTGTATCAAGGGGGAGATTTTGGAGGGATTTGTCCCTTTAAATTTTAAAAAAATCAATAAAAATTACCGGTTTTTCTGGTTTGTTTTTGCAATTTTTTCACTTATTTTCTACATATTCCAGCTTCCAGCCATCCCTATTCCTCACCCAAACACCCCACATAATAAAAATATATTTCAACAATTTTGGCTAAATGCGGGTCAGGGGGAGAGGTCCCGAAGCCCTGAGAAGAAAGTTTGGAAGATTCACTGTACAGCTTTGCCGTTCTTTATTTTTATCACTGTTATGTAATTTTATGGCCATGAATTTGATTTGGAGGGGGGAAAAGATTATATTAACACAAAAAATTTAAAAGTAAAAATATAATATATAATAATCATAATAAATAATATAATATAAAATATAATAAATGTAATTTATAATATAATACCTTCATCTGGTGCTTGCTTTCCTCTTGTACCATGAAGTAGAAGTTTTCCGTACCAATGACCAGCAGTATTCTGCTAACATACTCGCATTTTTGAATGCAAGCCATGCTCGTTTTTCTTTGCGATTCAGGTGTTTCATAAACGTTGAATCTTTAAAAGTTGTCTAATCTGGGGGGCCACGAAAATTCCTTCCTAGATTTTAGCCTCACTAAGACGAGGAAATTTAGTTTTCAAAAAGTTAAATCCATCACCTGTCTTATCCATTGCTTTCACAAACTGTTTGATCCATCCGAGTTTGATGTGCAAAAGCGACAACGTTGTACAGTGAATCTTCCAAACTTTATTTTTATATATTACTTTTATTTATTATATATTATATTTTTATTTTTAAATTTAAGTGTTAAAATAATATTTTCCCCCCTCCAAATCAAATAACATAACAGTGATAAAAACCAGTGAAAAACACCATAAAATTACATAACAGTGATAAAAATAAAGAGCGGCAACGTTGTACAGTGAATCTTCCAAACTTTCTTGTCAGGGCTTCGGGACCTCTCCCCCTCACCCGTTTTCAGCCAAAAGTGTTGCTATATATTTTTATTATATGGAGCGTTTGGGTGAGGAAAAGGGGGAAGGGCTGGAAGCTGGAATATGTAGAAAATAAGTTAAAATTGCGAAAACAAACCAGAAAAACCGGTCATTTTTATTGATTTTTTTTTAATTTAAGGGGACAAATCCCCCCCCTTGTTACAAATGTTCAAATTTTAGAACTTTTAATCTCTGTAGCCCCTCAGAAGACATTTAACGGTTAAAATAATCGTTTTTCCCCTCCAAATCAAATTAATGGCCATAAAATTACCGGACAGTGATAAAAATCGGGGGGGGGGCCTCCCGAGAAAACGGGGGATCATGGGGCAAAATGGGGGTCATATTCGGATTCAGTGGGTCATTTAATATAAGAATTTGCAGGAATGGTGTCGGGGCCGATTTTCATGCAGCGCAGTGTTATTGGTAGTTACAGAATTGATTACAGTTTATTCGGAATCTCTAATACATACAGAGAGGGGAATTAAAATAGACGAGTGCTGCACAGTTGTTGAACCCGTTCGAAGATTATATATCAAATGAAAACCGTATCCGTTGTTACGGTTACTTTAAACTAACAAAATATTTAATTTTCTTACTCTTTAGAAATTTCAAATTTATTTGTAATATTACCTAAATGAAAAATGTGATGCAATTTCTTGATTATTTATTTAGAAGATTTCCAATTGCAATTTAGAAACAAAAGTTTTTTTACTTTGTTGGAATTCAGACGCTATCTATGTTCTGTTAATATGTTTCCTGCGTTAGAGAAAACTCGTTCACAAGGGACTGAAGTTGCAAGAGCACAACCCATTTTTCGAACAAGAGAACTCAAATGCGGATAATTATACTTTTGACTTCTCCACCATCACAACGGATCCGATTTTCTGCTGATTATACCCTCTTCGAGGTATCTGTTTATTTCCAGTAAGGCTCTCGAACTGGCAGTCCCTTTCGGCTTATGTTTAGAGACCCTCTGATCAAAACTGTCCCAAAAAGAAAATGTTAATTCTTGGGTGTCAGATTCAGATCCTGTGGCCTGATTGTTGATGAGCAGCTCATTACCAGTTGAATGAAACATATTTGCAACTAAATTTGTCAGTTGCCGCTTCACATTTTCGGCAGCTATTTTGTTTTTAAAAGCTGCATCTTTGAAGCGTGGATCCAAAAATGTAGCTTTTGCTAAAATATTGTTTTCTACATCCCCTAATCTATTTAGAAGAGATTGTTGCAATTTCTCTATAGTGTTCTTTAGTATGTTGTCCTGTAGTATATCAGTGGAGTTTAACAGTTTGCTGCAGACATCATTTAGCCCGTTCACTATAATTATGATTAATGATGCAGTGGCGTAATTTTCCCCGCTTGCCACTGCTGTAGCATCTTCGAATGGTTTTAAAGCTTTAGAAAGCAATTGCAATGTTTTCCACTCTCCTGCTGTCAAGTGGGGAAGATCAGCATCCAAAAGAGCCACAGTGGTTCTAATGCAACTTTCCAACTCGACAAACCGTTCTTGCATGTAAAATGTTGAGTTCCATCGAGTTGGAACATCTTGGATTAGTTTTTTGGCCTCTTTCCCTGAAGTCACTTGTCATTCCATCAATCTGGAATTAGCCGCAGTGCTTCGTTTGAAGAGCACACAATTGACTTTACTTTTTCGACTAAGCAAGAAAATTCTACCTGGGCATCTTTGAGTATCAAATTTATTGTATGGGCGAAACATCCCAAATGCTGCCATTTAAGCCCGTTTTTAATAGCGCCAACAATATTGCTGGCATTGCCTGTAACTGCCACTAGGATTTTTCTTTGTAAATTCTAGTTTTTGACAATTTTCAGCGTTTCTGAAGAGAGATTTGCACTTGTATGGGGTACAAACAAAATGGATACATCCAAAAGTAGGGAGTTCATTTTAAATTCGTCATCCAAGTAGTGGGCAGTTACAGACATGAAGCTTTCGTTGTTCGCAGATGTCCAGCAATCAGTTGTAAGACAAGATTTTTTGATAGTACAACAAGATTGTCTTACGTCATGAGACACTTGTTCGTAAATTGCAGGTAACAAAGTATTCACTATTGTGTCTCTGCTTGGAAGGCTGTAGGATGGATTTAGATCTGAGACAAAAGCTCTAAATCCTCTGTCGTTTTCAACATTAAACGGCTGGTAATCAAAAATAAACATTTTTAACAGTTCATTGTTGCAGCTGGCTAAATGCTATCTCCCCCATTTCTGATAATGGGTTCACCACCCAATCTTTGGGGCGAGAATGAGTACGTTGGGCGAGCGTAAGGTAAGCGTTGGATGTTACATATAAATAGTGTAAATATTATGTTGCTATGTTATTAAACATATTTAAAAGCCTATAATCAGCCTACTTATTTTCTGCATCCTGGAGTTTCTACGGTGGCGATAAGTATTAAGTGTATGCCACATTTATTTGGCGAGCTAGCCAGGATGTAGAAATCGTCAATTTCTTAGGCTGATCGAAGTTAGGCTTAGCAATGGACGCACTAAAACAGAAGCGCTCAACATTACGAAGCGCCTTTACGCGGAGCGTTGACAATCTTGAAGCTCTTCTTGCAGCTACCCAACTGAAGGCATCTGATATAGAAATAAATTACGAGCAGATATCAGAACGATTTAAACAACTGCAGGAATGCGATACGAAGCTTCTGGAACTTTTACAAAAGGAAAACTGTACTTCAGATGAATACGAAAAAGAGTGCATTACATGTTAAAGCTATGAAGACAAATTTATCGCTTTGAAAATAAAAGTTAAAAATGTCTTAGCGGGAGACGCTAAAAAGGGAACAGATTTGAAACATTATACGGATACGGCGTCCAAATGCAAATTACCCGAGATTCAGTTGCCAACCTTTGACGGCAACCCGAGAGAATGGCTCAATTTCTGGACTCAGTTCCAAAAGATACATGAGGAAGCCAGTATAGATGAAGGAGACAAGTATCAGTATCTCATTCAGAGCACGGTGCCCGGTTCAACCCCAAGGGAGATCGTCGAAAGCTTTCCTGCTACGGCCGAGAACTATAAGAAAGCAGTAGAGTATCTCAAGGAGAGGTTCGGTAAAGAAAGTGTCTTGGTACAAGTATATATTAGGGACTTGTTACAGCTCATCATATCGAAAAAGTATGAATTATCCTCATTATATGATAAACTGCAGACACGAATTTGGTCTTTGGATTCTTTAGGACTCACAAAAGACAAATACGTGGACATTCTTTTCCCATTAGTAGAATCAACGTTACCCATAGACATAGTAAAAATGTGGGATAGACAGCGACATTTAGTTCAGGACATACAAGGTAAGAGTGACTTAGATCTATTAATGGATTTTGTTAAGAACGAAGTGGACAGTGAATTTAGAGTTAAAATATCTAGAGAAATTTTTAATACTGGAAAAATAACTAATAAAAAAAGTGTAAGTCAGTATTCTGAATCTAAACCTGTTGTGTCAACTGCATGTGAATTGTTAACTGCTAATGATAACAATAAGTCTACTGAGAATATTCGTAAGTTTAAGAAATTTGATTCTTGTATTTTTTGTGATAAATCCCATGCATCTGAGAGTTGTAATGAAGTATCGAACATGAATTTAGACTGTAAAAAAGATATTCTTAAGAAGAAAAAAGCCTGTTTTGTGTGCCTTAAGCGATTTCACAGGACAAACCAGTGTAAATCAGGGCATAAATGTCATATTTGTAAGAAACGACATTTCGTTATTTTGTGTCCGGATTTACCGTCTAATAAGATAGATAAACTCTCAAATGGAGAGATTGATGAAACCAAAACCAGTACGTTAAGCAGTCATGTACAACTCTCTGATGTATATTTACAAACTTTAATTGTAAGATTATGTAATGGTGAAAAAGAAATGTTTATAAGAGCAATTTATGACACTGGTAGTATGAAATCTTATATAAGCTCTGATACTGCTCAAAGTATGAATTATGAACCTATAAGTAAAGTTAATTTAAAGCAATCATTATTTGGTGCTATTGAAACTGATGAAGTGTTATATAAGAATTATGTTATTGAATTGAGTAATGTTGATAATAGTTATAAGTGTAAACTTGAAGTACTTGGTCAAAACCGCATTTGTTCTGAGATTAAACAAATCCCATCTGGTCCTTGGTTAAAAGAGTTTAAAATTCACGGTATTAAACTTACGGATTTGGAAAACAGCACTCTAAAAGTTGATAAGGAAATTAAGTTGTTTAGTGGTGCTGTTGTGGCCGGTAAATTGTTTACAGGGAAAATCATACCTCTGAAGTCTAGCTTGACTACAGTGCATACTCGTTTAGGATGGACGGTTTTGGGGAAACGTTTTGGCAGTGAGCCAAGCGTTGAAAGCAAACATTCCCTGATCATTTCTTCGTTATTAACTCAAACTCAGTGCATCAGCGACCTTTGGTCCTTGGATGTATTAGGCTAAGCGCATACAGGCAATTCCTTCCGCAACTAAACAGTTTAGTCGGGTTGCCTGCACCGCACGATTTCACGGCGACTAAACTGTTTAGTTGCGACGGGTGCGCATACATGCGATTTTTAATCTCTTTCGATTCTCCATTTTTGGATGCTCTGGCTGTCTTTTCACGCACTGCGCACGCGCTGGAAGCTACAAAATGATTTTTTTTTTTATAGTGATACAATTTATTTTTTCTCAAATTCATTTTCAGCTAACACCCTCTCACGAAGCTATCATTTCAATGATTAGACTGAATGGTGAACTTTCGTTTTCATTGATTTCTTTCTTTATCAAATGCTTTGATGATCATTACTAGTAATAGGCGAGTTCTGTACATAAGCCTATAATTCGAATTTATTAGGTTAATTTTAGGTCAAAACTGAAATCGTGCTCATTTCTGAATTGTTTTCGTTAGTTAAATACGTCCGTATTTTTTAAGTGCCAGCGAATTATCTTTAAGGCCTATAATTAACTCAAGAACTCGCTCTTAGCTCCTGTTCTATGTATTTAATTAAAAAATAATTACTCAATTTTTGCACTCTAGGTGCTGTACATATATTTCTTTATTTAAATTACTTTTTTATTTATTGGAATAACTAATATTGCTTTATACATCAAAATTATCTACTGTTTATTAATTAATTACGTAATATTCATTAAAACTTTAAAATAAATCTTTATCTCTTGTGTTTGTTTTTAAACCCAATTTTTCTTAATTCGAACTTTTGGATACATCTAATTTTCATTGTGAATTCCTCAGTTTCAAATTAACCAAATTCGAATTTGATATCAATATTCAATTTAAAAATAGTTCGCGGAACAATTTATCAAACTACATCAGTTTTTTTCAGAGTAAAGTAGCCGACTACTACTCTACTGATAATAAAGGCGTGTGCGTGTGCGTGTGTGTGTCTTGGCGCTCTACAGGCCAGACCACTGGACGTAGAGCCACTAAATTTGGCACAAACATACTTTGGAGGGTGGGAATGTGCACCTCGGAGCCCTTTTTAAAAATTTTAATTAGAATTTTAATTAAATATTAAGCGAAATTTTGGCGTTTTTCCTTTATAACTTTCATACATACTTACCATACATACATACATACTTACAGCATAACGCCATTTTCAAAGTGCAAAAAATTATCTTTTCAATGATATCAATTAAGTTGCCGTACAATATTTTCTCTAATTTTAATGAATTTTTAAAAATATTTTTTGGCATAATTTACAACAATACTTTTCATTGTTGCAACGCAATTCAAACCGTTTTCATTGTTGAAAGATAAGGCAATATCTTAATGTTTAATGCTATGTTTTAATCAGCACATTTTCATCCAGTTAATATGAGGCTGGAAGTAAAATGTGCCGCGCCATTTTAAAGTTAAAATCTAATATATATTTTGCAAGAGGAATAAGAGTGAAGTTGATGCCAACAATGTGCAGTTTGATGTTGCATGACACAACCAGTCACTTGACTCTATTAGGGACGTTCATGCAGACAATGAACAGAACAGGTGTAAATCTACTGAAAGAACATGGATTAAATGTCTATCACAATTTGAAATTGTTAAGGGAACCATGTATATTAAATTATGCATAAGAGATTCCATTGAAATTATATTCCCGGTGAGCAAGCTAGTCGCCGAAGATGGCTAGTACACAATGAATACGAAAAACATAGAATGCGACACGATTCTAAATATCACTAGCTCATTCCAAAAAGCGCACATCACTATAATTAAAATATTTTGTCTATTATTGAAGTATATTGAGTAAATAAATGTTTCATATTTAACAAATGTTAAAAAAAATGTTTCATAGTTTTCAAATGTTTATAGCACAGGTCACATGAGTTAGATTAAGTTTGCCCAAGTGACAGCTTCTCTTGTGACTCAAAATTTTTTTTCACTCAAATTTTGAAACGTAAAATGACTACGTTTTCATTGAAGTCTTTTAAAAAGTCATATTCAATGATATCTGATTCATCGCTTAGTTGAGAAAAAGGGATGTTGACAAAGAGAGATAAATAATATAAAGGATAAAATTAAAACTACTGATTTCAAAGCATCTGAAATATCAACTAAGAAAATACCAATTGAGCTAATTAAAATTATGTAATAAAACACATGCATTATTAATAAAAATGGAGTAACAATCATTAAAAGTATGCAAATTTATTATTTATTTTAAAAGTAATAACTGATAATAAATATAGCGCACGCCTTCTTTCTATACACTCAATCAATAATTCCATATCAATCCTAATAATCTCAGCCATTTTTAGAGCTAAATTATTTTAAGAATAGCGCACGCGCTTCTTTAAAACGCCCCGTCTAGTTAACGCGCCAATTTCTGAGCTCGCTTTGTGACCTTCACCCCTTGAATGAACAGAGCAGAGCAACTGTTTAGTTGAATGTATGCGCGCTCCGGTAGAAACCCATGTACTTTACGATAGTTGTGCGATTCTTTAATCAAAAGACGATCGCTGTGGTTTTACGACTGTTTAGTTGCCGATCTATAAAGTTGCATGTATGCGCACTCTAACTTGAGCCCATGGTCTTTTAACATGCAACTAAACTGTTGCCCGATTAATAATTGCATGTATGCGCATAGCCTTAGGGATTACGGGTTCTGCGCATCGCCATACTGCAAAGGAATTAGAAGAGGAAACTACGAAGTATTTTAATGAAACTCTTTGTGTAAATGCGGAAGGCAGGTATGAAGTCGCATTACCATGGGTAGTAGATAATTCTTCTTTACCTGAAAATAGAAAATTGGCAGAAAAAAGTCTATTGAGTACGAAAAGGAAATTAATGACATCTGGTAAATTAGAAGCTTATGGGGAAGTTTTTGATAACTGGTTGAGTCTTGGTATTATTGAAAAAATACCACAAGGGGAAACGGGCCGAGTACACTATTTGCCACATAGGCCAGTTATAAAAGAAGGTAGCAATACGAGTATAAAAGCAGTATTTAATGCAAGTTCGCACGCATTAGGTTTTCCATTCTTAAACGATTGTTTGTCCACTGGATCCAATTTGATAGAAATATTCCCAACGATTCTAAATCGGTTTCGTGGGAACTACGTTGGTGTTACGTCAGACAGAGAAAAAGCTTTCTTACAAATATCGATTAGGGAAAAAGATCGTGATTATTTACGTTTCTTATGGTTGAGGCAAGATGACTTGGAACAAGTCGAGGAGTATAGGCATCGAAGAGTAGTATTCAGTTTACATGTAGTCTTTCTTTATTGGCCGCTACACTGCAATGCCATTTAAATAATGTTCAAGACAATTTGAGTTGCACATCTGAAATACTTAAGACTGCATTTTACGTTGACAACTGTGTAACTAGTTTAGATTCTGAATTAGAAATGCGAAAGTTCATACTGGAATCCCATATTATCATGTCTTCTGGCAATTTCAATTTACGAGGTTGGAAGTCTAATTTGCATAGTGTAGTGCCTAATAGGGATACATCCACAGATGAAAACATGTCAGTTTTAAACCTCGTATGGCATACGGACACAGATACGTTATCTTGTAAAGTAGAACAAACAGTTACCTTGGAGAAACCTATTACGAAAAGGTTAGTTTTAGCTATAGCTCATCAGATTTTTGATCCGATAGGTTTTACGACACCTGTTATGTTGATTCCTAAGTTGATTTTACAAGAAACGTGGAACTTAAAGCTTAAGTGGGATGATACTCTACCAGATGACCTAGTGAGAAAATTTAAATCTTGGTATCGTCAGTTGTATTTAATAGCCAATATAAGAGTTCCAAGATGGTTTAGCATTTCCCCAACAACGGAATCTTTGAGTGTACATGTGTTTTGTGACGCTAGCCAAAAGGCTTATGCAACATGCATATTTTTAAGAGTTAATCAGGGCGACAAAATAGCATTTACTCTAATACATGCCCGAAGTAGAGTTGCACCCATGAAAACTGTTACTATACCCCGTTTAGAACTGCTCGCTTGCTTAATTGGGGCTAGATTACTGTCCTTTTCGATTAATGATCTTAAATTTTACGATGTTAATATTTATTGTTGGACAGACTCTACTACCGCATTGTGCTGGATACAACGAGATCAAAATTGGGGAACTTTTGTTCAAAATCGAGTAAGGGAAATACGTTCACTAACTTCTACCGTGTGGCGCCACGTTCCAGGAGCACTTAATGCTGCAGATCTAGCATCTCAAGGGTGTTCTGGCGAACAGTTATTACAAGGAAAATGGTGGGAGGGACCTTCTTGGTTAAGTGAAAATGAGGAGAGTTGGCCAAAATCTGAGGATGATCCAGATGAGGATTTGGTTAGCTCAGAAAAGCGGAAGACTATTGTGACTACTTTAACAAAAAGTGATGAAAATGTTGATTGGTATTATAAGTATTTTTCATCTGTAAGGAAAATGGTACATATGCTAGCTTGGATATTTAGATTTTATAATAAGTTAAGAAAAATTGCCAGTGATTCCTCAAAAACTTTGTCTGTTTCTGAATTAGAGAAAGCAGAAATAGCTCTTATGCTTTTGATTCAGAAGGAATCATTTAAGGATGTAAATGATGATAAACTTAAGAAACTTAGACCAATAATTGATTGTTATGGTCTAATCAGAGCTAAAACTAATATTTCTAATCGAGATGATACTAATGACTTTAAGTTTCCTATTATTTTACCTTTTGATCATACAGTAGTTAAGTTATTGATAATGAATGCTCATAATACATGCTGGTACTTCCATGTTAATGTCACACTTGCGAGAAAAGTATTGGATCATTAAGACTCATAAGATCATTCGAAATTGTATTAGAAAGTGTGTAAAGTGTCAAAGATTTAAAGCTAAAAAATGTGAAGTGACTCCCGGCAGTTTGCCAAAGGATCGAGTACGCGATTCAGTTACGTTTGAAATTGTAGGTGTTGATCTTGCAGGACCTCTGTATCTATGAGATGGTCCAAAGGCTTACATTGTTCTTTATACCTGTGCAGTGTATAGGGCTATTCATCTAGAGTTGATCACATCATTAACAACTGAAGTCTTTCTCCGATCATTAAGACGCTTTATTGCTCGTCGTGGAAGACCTACCACAATTTATTCTGACAACGGCACGAATTTTAAGGGAGCAGAGAGACTTCTGCATGCACTGGACTGGGACGGCATTCTTTCAAAAGCGGCAGAAGAAAAAAATTCAGTGGAAGTTTAACCCTCCGTCTGCGGCCTGGTGGGGTGGATGGTGGGAGCGCTTAGCACAAATGACGAAAGAAATTCTGAGAAAAATTCTTGGTCGTGCTGCTCTTGATTACGAAGAATTAGTAACCATGTTGTGTGATTGTGAGAGAGTGATCAACTCAAGACCACTCACTTACGTGTCCGAGGACGTAGATGATGTTTCTCCCTTAACTCCCGAAGTGTTTTTACGAGAGATCCCTGAGTCTGGAGTTGCCGATATTGACACTGTCGATAAAGAAAAATTAAGTAAAAGAGCAAAATATCTGCAGAAAATACGAGAACAACTCAGAGCAAGATTCCGAATCGAGTATCTTGGACAATTACGTCAACAATCCATCGAGAACTACGAAAATAAACCTATCAAAGTAGGAGAAATTATTCTGTTGGAAGACAGTAATAAAAAACGCACTCATTGGAATTTAGCCCGGGTATTAAAATGAATACCTGGTCGGGACGGTAATATAAGACTTGTTCTCGTGAAGACACAAAATTCCGAATTTTTAAGACCTGTACAAAGACTATATAGCCTGGAAATAGAAAATCCAGTGGTGAAAGGGAAGGATAATGTCATCCCACTAGTTACCAGCAGTGGTAGGGTTGTAAAACCACCAGAACGTTTTGGAAACGTTATTATTCAAAATTGAATTTTGTATTGATATTTTTGTAGTTGTGATGTTTGTAATTGTGTTGTAACTTATATTCATGTATGTATGTATTCTTTAATTATTGTATTTTTCTTGTGACCCATTTTTAAGTATTCTAAGATTGTAATTATTTTTGAGTGTCTGTGCATCATATCCACTCAAAAGGTGGGAGAGTGTTGCAGCTGGCTAAGTGCTATCTCCCCCATTTCTGATAATTGGTTCACCACCCTCATCTTTGGCGGCGCATGCGCCTTAGGGACGAGAATGAGTACGTTGGGCGAGCGTAAGGTAAGGGTTGGATGTTACATGTAAATAGTGTAAATATTATGTTGCTGTGTTATTAAACATATTTAAAAGCCTATAATCAGCCTACTTATTTTCTGCATCCTGGAATTTCTACGGTGACGATAAGTATTAAGTGTATGCCACATCATTATTACTTTTTTGTGTCTCACTGACAGATAATGTTTTCATTAAATAACTTGAAATCCGTCTTTCAAAAATTTGAGCTGAACTTTTTATAACGTGAGATACTGGAAATTCATTTGTAGCAGTTTCAGTATCTACAGAACTTTTTGTACTGCCATTGTTCTGAGATTCCAAGGTAGATATTCTAGAAGGCCCTGGAACTGGATCATCAACTGTTTTTTCAGTAACCTGCAAAAATAATTTTATGTCAAGTTGAGACAATAGTAATAAGACACATTTTAACATTTCAGATGAAAAATTCACATTCAGAGTTTAACAGAGGGGGGGAGATGGGAGATTTATTTTTTAGTACTTTTATCATCAGCATCATATGAAACAAACTTTCTAGTTTATATTTTATGAATCAACGATACTTATCTCTAACTTTGAACTTTATGATTAAAAGTTTTATCCAAAATTAGTGATAATAATCATGCATATTGAAAAAATAAAGGAAAATTAGTGCGGCGTAATTCAGAGTTTCCTGGTACAAAAACTGAGTTTTGATTCACGTTAACCTAGCACATTATTCGTTTTAAATACCCATTTTAAGAAAAGGGCTTCTACAAACAAAGTGCATGCGTATTTGTTAAATATCTACTAATAATAAAGGAGAATGTGTGTGTGTGTGTCCGTGCGTTGGTCATCTACAGGGCAAACCGCTAGACCTAGAGCTACGAAATTTGGTGCGAATATTCTTTAGAGGGTGGGAACGTGCACCTCGAAGGCATTTTTTTGAAATTTTAATTAGAATTTTTAATTAATTAAAAACTAAGCAAAATTTCGGAGTTTTTCGACGTTGTTTTTACACCATCTGAAAGTGCAAAAAATTACCTTTTCAATGATATCAATTAAATTTCTGCACAATGTTTTCTCGAATTTTATAAATTTTTAAAAATATTTTTTGGCATAATTTACAATAATACTTTTCATTGTCGCAGCGCAACTCAAATCATTTTCTTTGTTTAAACAAATATTTAATTGCATATTTGTTTTTTCATTGTTGTTATCTGAGACAGGATTCTAATACATTTTGCTTTCATATTTTATTTCATCAAGATTTTTGTGAAATCTGTAAACCAAGCTCTCCGAGATATTGCTTTGATTACATTAAGAAATATATCCATTAAGCTGTATGGTTATTTTGCCATGTTTTCATTCTTTTCTCAGCACGTTTTATTCAGCTAACATAATGCTGGCCATAAAATGTTCTACGTCATTTTAATATTGAAATCAAATGGACATTTTACGAAAGGAATAAAAAAAATGAAGATAGTGCTGACAAAATGGAATTAGGGTTACATGATATGGTCTCCATCAGAAACATTTATGTGGACAATGATCAGAAGAAGTCCAAAGTTACTAATAGAACATGGGTTGAATATCTACCACATTCTGAAGTTTAAAATTACGTTGTTAAGAGAACCATGAATATAAAATGATGCAAGATTCAATTGAAATCATATTCCCGGCGAACAAGCTGGTCGCCAAATAAATAATATTAGGCTGTTTCCCAAAAATTTTATTATTCATTCGTGAAAGAAGATTTAATTTCTTAAATTTCAGAATGGAGACTCCTGCGACTTGAAATACATATTATTTTAAAATTTTGGTTAAATGTTACTAAACAAACTGAATATTTCCATCTTTCATTTCAGTTCGTCTCAAATATACATTAGTTGCATAATTGTGTTCTTATATTATTAATATTTTGCTTCCAATAATAATTTCGATGATAAAAAAATGCACAGTTTCAGCTCCTCAAAATTTTAAAGATTATTCATTTTATGAAAAATTATGGCCGTTTATCTGTTCTATTTACTGAAGCTAATTTATGCCAGCCTAAAAGTTACGGAAAATGTCATCTTTATTTGCTTCTCATAATGCAATTTTTAAAACTATAATTCTCTATACAATTTTAAGAATTATTCAGCCTTTAAAAGGTAATTCCAACAGGCGCTGGAAACTTAATAGTTTTTAAAGATATACGTTTAAAAGTCTACTTTCTTAATGAAACACCAATAAGTAGAAATCTCATTATGCAAGGATACATATTTTTCTGCCAGTTTAATTGATCTTGTCACGCGCATACTTTTTACGTATGAAGACTGATGTTTAAATTCCCACAACTTCAAATAATGAGAAATATCAAACACTACCTTTTATTTCTCATGTACTAAAAACTTTAACCTGTCTGAACATAAAATTCTTTTAACTGTTTCTAATCAAGTTAAAAATGTCAACATAAAAGATATCGAATACCTGAATATTGGAAGACACTCTACAGAGCTCTTTTACTCTTACTGTTGGATGTTTTTCAGCATTTGTTTGTTTAAATTTATAACTGTTGTCTTGCACGATAGCTTATGCCTGCAGATGTTGCACAAAGCAAAGTTTTCATCTATAGCAGTATAAATATAATTGGGGAGCGTCTCTTTTTACCAATATATCCTCCACGCATTAAGATTGATCTACAAACAAGAAAATAGGAGATTAAAAATATCACTGTAATTAAAACTAATATACTTTCAAACATATATGCAACACATTTCTGCATTTAAATTCCTATAATAGAAATAAGAATTTTCACCACTTTAAAAAATTTTCTGTATATTAGAATGGAGAATTTACACAGCTGATAGATTTTTTTCTGTCTAAATTTTTTCAGTGCAGATTTTTAAAAATAATAATTTTGAATGTTTAAACCTTGTTTGGAAATTTATTATTTCATACAAAACCAAATTATCTCGAGTCTTTTATGTAACTATTTTTTTTAAAGAAGTTAGTTATTTTTCAGTAAATATCTTCTATGAACAAGTTTCATAAAAAACATAAAAAATGTTTAACTATTCTAAATCTTTTAATTTTTCATCCATACACTTTCGATTAAATTAGTTTCATTATTGAGAGGTATTTAAATAGCCGTCTTTGAAGACTGACTCGCTGGCTGGGAATACTGGATGCGTTTAAGTGAAGTTAAATTTCATTCATTGCTTAATCTTCACGATTATTCCACAAGTCATGCAATAATTAACTGCGCGATGTTTTACATATGAGGTCTTTTCACATTTTTCTTCTTCAATGGACTCTGAAATAAAATGTGCGCGAAGCATTTTTAGGTGTATCATGAGAATGAATGGACACCGTTAAGGGTCTTCAAGCACGTCTGAAATTTGAGCTTTAAAGTTAAAAGAGGAAATACTGAAATGTCTATTAACCTAATAACGTGCTAGCTGAATTGAAATATGCTCATAAAAATATAAGAAAAATAAATTGAATCCTTCAGCATCGGAATTGTGTGCGCATATTCTCCACAACAGAACTAGAATACTTCTATTACTTAATATTTCACAATTAACTTAATACCTTAACAAGTAATATAAAAAAATTTTAAGTCAATTCCTACTTAATTAATTAATTAATTAATAGTTTTCGAGATATAATGAAAAATATACTGCGCATGCGCAAAGATATGGCTAAAATATGGGGGTGCTCCGATAATCCCATGGGTCATTGATATACCCAAGAACCAAGTCTATAATGTTAATAGTTATCGAGATATAATGAAAAACGTACTGCGCATGCGTCATACAAAATATGAAATAACGGACAAACATACAGACAAGAAAGCGAATTAATATTGCATTGTCATCTAGTTCTGAGCTATGTTTAAAGTTTCAAGTCTCCAGCGCATCGGAAAGTTAGTTTAAAATCGATTGCAAAATTTGAACAAGATATATATATATATAAATATATATAGGGAGAGTGTGAACTAATAGTAGGAATTTTAAAAAAAAGGGTTTTGTTTTAGGTTGAATAGAAATTTCGAAGCACTACAGTAGGAAAGCAATATTGCAAGTTGATGAAGAGAGTATAATCTTGCGGATTAAATTATATCGAAGGGAAGAACAGGAGAATTTGTTAATGTACTACAAACTGTAAAAACTTTCATAATTGTTTCATTTTGAGATTGCATCTTAATGTAATAACTTTAAAGAGAAGGAAAAAAGCCTATAAAGTTTCCATGCAAACATATTTAAGAATTCACGAACTTTAAATGCAAAAATGAGCTGCATCTTGATGCATTATTTTTCAGCAATGTAAGATAAACAATAGTATTTGTATATAAAAGGGAATGGTTTGTGGATTTTGTTACAAGAATGAGAAATAAAGTTACATATATTTAAACAAATTGTTAAACTAATTTTTTGTATAAATTAAACTTGTGCAATTAAAAAGATAATTTTCTAAGCATTAAGATTGGGTGAAAAATCTTTTTCTGTGATAATAGTATTTTCCGAAGTTATGGCGGGAAAACGGGAATTTTAATTAATTTAAATTTTGAAAAGTCTTTCCGAGGTACACATCATCACTCTTTAAACTATGTTTGTATCAAAGTTAGTGTCTCTAGGCCCGACAATCTGCCCGATAGAGAGAAAACAGGCACAGACAAATAAAAACCCTATTATTTCGAAAAGTAATTAATATTTTAAACCATGAAATTAAGTGAAAGCATATAAAAAGTAAATATACCTTAAACATTAGTAAGTAACTTAAAAAATATTTAGCAAATCATACTGTGATTAAATTAAAAAAAGAGAAAAGAAATTCGTTTGAATATATATCTTAAAAATATGAAATAAATCTTAAGGGTTTATAGTCCAAGAGAGAATTTTTTTAAAATAGCTCAAAGAAAAACTGGGTTTTATATTCATTGGTAATCAGAAAAATATCAAAAAATAGTCACTACTTATACCAAGCACCAAAAGTATAAGACTTACCCATTTCTCATTCGACTCTGTAGCGGTCCAGTCGACTTTTGTGGCAGCCGCTATTTCTTTTTAACCAAAACAGGTCTGGTACGCGAGTTGTAAAAGAGTCCCTTTCTTTTGTTGCTTCGAAAGTTATTTAATAAATAAATATTCCTGACAGGTTTTCAAGACGGAGAAAAAAATATTAAGGTAAAATTTCGTGAAACAAAATAAAATTAATGTAACACAAAAAAAAATCCGTGAAAAGATGCTAAAGGCTGAAAAAATCAAACCATGGGTATTCGAAAGAAAGTAGGGTAGAGATGACACACATTCAGTCAAAATTTGTTTGTACATGAAATTAGTGACAATAATTAAGGAGGTCCTATTTATACTAGAAAATAAAAATTGGGGTGGAGCCTTTTTAGATGGAAAAGAAAATGATAGGCTATGCTTATTGAATGCTACAAAAATAAAGTCACCTTACTGGTCAAAAATAAATAGCTTTCTACCAAAGCCATACAGAAAAATACGCCCCCATCCTCCTAATAGACAGTCTCAAGTATTCTACTCCAACTCTCCCTCACACCATGATCAGAATTACCATAATTAAATATATGAGCTATGAGTTAAATATATTACTATGAGACCTCCCCAGGCTTGGACACCACCCCTAATTGTCTCCTTCTATCCTCTTATAATTGCTTTAATTTTAAACCCCCTAAGCGGCTAATTATTAGCAGCGAATTTTCCCAGAGTTTTTCCTCCGCCTGGCAGTGTGTCTTTTCAAAAATCGTATCAAAAGCAGTTTTAAAAACACAAATTATGGAATGGTTATCATTAAAAATAAAATATAAATATATGCGATTTTGACAAGTCATTCAGTCGGAGAGAACCTAAGGACGGAAGAATGAATAGTAACTATCTAGTTGAAACAGTATTTATCAGTAAAAGGAACATATAAATGCAGCCTTTTTTCCTGTACATTCTATTACGATTGTCGTAAGGCACTTTTTAACTTGTTTTATGCAACTGTTATTTCATAAAACAAGCTGCTGCTTGTAACTGTATATTTACCGCTACTAATAAAAAAACTGTAAATTTCTTTAGTAAAAATATTTAAGAAAGCTCTTTCTTTCCCTTTCGTTTATTGACACTGATTATTCAAATATTTTTTCGAACAGAAATCTTTCAGCTCGTATTTTTTTTTATAGTAAATTGAATTCATTTGCTAATTGATTTATTGTTTTTGTTTGCATTGCTGGAAGCAAATTTTAGCAAAAAAAAAAAAAGATAGTCAATTATTTTGTCGATTACTACTTTTCCCGACTTCTCACGATTTGTACATTTTAGTGAAATGAGGTTAACATTAATTACTGTTAAAATTAATTGCTGAATAACATATGGTGAAAATCCCAACAAGATATCAAAATAAAGTAAAATTTGGCATTTTCCAAAAATTACTTCGTCATTAATTGAAAACCGCTTGAGAAATATCTGATTTATTAAAAATTTTCTAATAATATTGTGTGTACCAATTTCGTGTTTTATTAAACTTAATATATATTAATTATGAAATTTATAAGAAAATATTAAATTTGGCTTTTAAATTAATTTGATATTCTGTCAGATATACAAAAGAGTATCCCATTGTCTCAGCAAGAATTTATCACTCTATATGAAAAAAAATGAAGAACATTTCATCTATAGATAGTAATGATTTTTTCCCTCTGAATACCACCAGAAAATCATGTTTGTTTTAATTGTGTTTGATTTGCTGAACGGAAGATATATTTTTAAAGATTCTATAATTGCACGGAGCTGAGTTAGCTTTTCAGTGGGTTCAGTGTTTGCAACGGGGGGGAGGGGCAGGGGGAGAGGTTTCTACAAATTACGATTTTTAACTTTTCATATTGTTTCACGACTTTTTGAAATTAGAGATTTATTATTAAAAATTAAATTATTAATGTATTATGTTAGCGAAATAATTGTTTAATATAAAAAGCTTTTAACCTTATTAGTGACTGTGTTCACAGTTTTTCTAGCAAAAAACACCACATTTAACTGCGTCTCATACATACACAAACGGGGACAATTTGTTACAAAGTATGTTTAAACATGGCTGAATTTTGCAAGACAAAATTTATCAAATTAACTATATATGCCTGATCTTGTACACTTTATTGTTAAAAAAAAGCAGAAGATACTTTATATTAAATTGACAATTACGTTATTCGCATTTCAATTTTAATAATGCTTGAAAGAGTTAAATCCATCTGTTGAAGAAAAGGTAAATTGGTTAAAAAAATATGCTTAAATGCAAATATTATTAGTTTTTATTTCTTTTAAGTATGTAGTCCAAGATAACTGAAAATAAAATTGATATTTTTATATAAACCAAGAAAATATTGAAAAATAAAACAATTTTCTTTACATTAATGCAAACAACATTATTGTGGACTTGTAAAAAAAAATACTAATTGGCATTCTATGTCAAATTTTAGATTTTGTGTTATACATTTAAAAAAGTGTTTATATTTGGATGAATTTTTATTCATTACACAAAAGTATTTTAAAAATTATGGAGGAAAATTTAACAGTCATAATGAATTTACAATATCACTTTTTTCTTTATCATTAAAAGGTTTCGTACTTAATAAATGATCAAATAGAGATTTGTAAAGAAATTCAGAAAATCCACTCCAGTCGTTTCAATCCATGTTTTCCTATTCACAACGCTTCCCCTCGCTTGAAACCGCAAATGACCATCACTGGCCGTCCTTTGTTGACAACTGATAGCGTAACAGCAGGACTCCACCTCTTGGAATTTCTGAAGGAAGGGACGTTCCATTCTTCTTTGGCGATCGTAAAATCACTTCAAGGTTTTGAGGCAGTAGAATTCTTACACCAGCCGGGCTCAGAGAATTAAACAAAGCTTATCTAACACATTGAGTAGAAATAAAACAATTATTTTTTGGATTAGATTTGCTTTATAAAAATAATGCCCTATTTTGGAACTACTAGACAGGGCCCTGTAGGGGCCCTTAAGAAATTCAAGATTCATTGCATCCATTTCCCACCCTTAATGAAGAGGAAAGCCATTATAAGTTTGTCCTTATACGAGGAACTTAAAAACTGCTTATATAAAGATTAAATCAAAATTAATATAAACCTCTGGTTTAGAAGGGGAAATAGGGCCCAGACATTTGCATTGCCTAAGGGCCCCTACAGAGCCTAATACGGCCCTGATTGTGAAACGATGTAGGAAAATTTTTCACGCATCCTGCAATCATATTCTATGATATCCCCATGTTTTGTTATTTTTTTTCCGAATTTGGATCCGCAATAAGCATTTTAGGATAAAACGGGATCGTAAAAAATTTTTCCATTTGAAAAGTGGTCGCGAGAAGAAATAGTTTCAGAAGCCCCCGCAATAAATCATAAGACAAATTTAATAAAGTAGAGAACTTTTTTGCTAAATTTTATTATATAATAAATGTAATAAATTTTATATATTTAATTTTTTTTATTCAATTTATTTATTTTTATTTAAATTTTACATATTTTATATATTTAATTTTATATATACAGTTTGCTATATTTTTTGCCACTTTGCAAATTTTAAATTAATCAATTTTTCAGTCTGAAATTATTTTAAGAATATAATTCTTGATTGTCAGATACTCTTGGGCTTAATATATGTAAATAAAACATAATATGAAGAGAAAAAACTGCGGTCTTGGCCATGGAGATATGTAAGATCACAGTTCAGGTTTCAGTTTTGAGATGAGTGATTAAAGTGGAAACTTCATTAATCCCTAAATCTGATTTATTTCCACACAGGAAAAAGAATATGCTAACATCAACTTGAACTCATGAATCTACATTTTAAAAGCTGAAAAGCTTCCTTCGACAAACTCTTTTTAATATTAATAATAATAAGAAAAAAGCCAAAAAAACTTTTTTCACTGCTTTTAGACTCTAAATCTCAACTATAACATTTTTTAAAATTTAAATCATGATATAAAAAAAGTACATCCAATAAAAATTATTCTTAATTAAATCGGCTGTTTTAATACTTAATTACTGAGCCCAAATTGCTAGCCTAATAAAGATTAAATTTAAATTTAGCTGGAAATGAATGAAATTTAAAATTTAATTCCTCTTCACTTCTTTTGTCTTTTTTTAAAAATTTCTTACCCATATTTTAGTTAATTTTATGCTCTTGAATTCCTTATGTTCAATTTTTGAACGAAAAGTGTTAAATTGTTATCTTAAAGTCTATCTTAATGGGAATATTTTGAGTGATTACCAAGTCGAGATTCGCATCTATTGTGCAGTCTCGGTGCTTTAACTGCCGCGAAATTCTCAAAGACATAATTCAGCATTGTTCAAGTTGACATTCAGTATTTCTTTCAATAACTCGGAATCTGTCGCTCATAAATAGCTTTCAGAATTCGTTGTGAATTTGTGATATTTTTGAAAAAAAAAATATTTTGAAATTATTTTCAAATGGTTATAAATAGGCTAAATTATCAGGTCGTTTATTTTAAAAACAATAGATACAGACTTTCCGCATTTTCTGGTCTCTAAATTTTCCATAAGATTTTCGATACTCATAGCTATTTCTATGGCAGAAAAGCTACCTTTTCAATTAAGTTAAAAAGAGCTTTAAATAGTGATATTTATTATTCTGCAAATGATAAGCACATTTTTACAAGTTACATCAAAAATTTATAGTTGCACGCCAGGACATTTTTTCTCCTGAGAGAAAATAATAACTAATTTCTCCAAACATACATCTTTAGAATTCTCTCAATTCCGGAGGAAAAGCGTGGGAACAACTTCACAGTCGTTGGGAGGTCTAGCAATGAGAAGATAATTGTGAATCGAGAGGAGGTGTGAGGTGTTAATGGGTTTTATTATAGAGATAACGTGTGAGCCGTATCTGTGAGAAATTGTGATAATTTTATTTCCCAAGACGAAAAATGAGTATATACCAAAACAACGCTCAGGATAAATAGAAAGATTTTCTCTTTCTGCCTTGAAATGTGATAATCAATCTACCCCGAAATTTAAATTATTTATATTAAGATTTTGAGAAAAATTTTGAGTTATGTTCCTAAAAATAATTATATTACGATTTGAACGATTTTTGCTCCATGCATGTCGCACCACTTACGTCGCATGACGGAATTTATAGATAACTAGTTGATAACCCCGCGTTGCTCGGGATCCATATTTTTTCATAAGCCCGCCTCAGACTTTTTTTTCTTATAAAATTCTGTTAAATATAATTATTTTTTCTTATATCTTATTTACTTTTTCTTTCTTTTTATCTTACCTAAACTTTACTGTAACCGGGCGCTAGAAGAACAATTCACATATGTGCGCTTATAGATTTTGACTTGTCAGTCATTATTTTTGAAGCGATGAAATTAAGCATACTTTTAATTGTTATAATTACAATTGTAACTAGTTAATTAGTTTTTGGCGATATTTAAGAAGCTTTGAATTCAATAATCTTAAATTTATAAATTAAAATAAATATAATAATTCTAAAATAATAAACGTTTTAAATTACTTTTTCATCAAACAATACTGACTCCGGGAAAATTATCTACAGTCTAATTGTTCATTAAAAATATATATTGTTTCAAAGCTTAAAATAAATGTGTTTATATTTTCAAAACATCTCACATTTTTATTCAAACCAGACTATTATGATTTAATAAAAAGACTATATTTGAAGATTTTATTTCAACTAGAAAGGATTGAAAGGAGATTTACGTTTGTTAGGGAAAGACCTCGTCATTTCGAACCGTGGTCAGATGAAGAGGACGACATCTGAGCTGTAAGCCCCCTCTCGAAGCTTCCGCACCACACCAGCGGGAGGACGTTTCGCCCCTTGCGAATGATTTAGTGTGCAAAAGGCCCACATATACGGCGAATCTTCAGTAGAATCGGGTTTCGAGCCTGGAGCCCTCCGGTCCCGAAATTGAGACCTTATCTCTAGGCCACTGTGTCCCCAGAAATTTATGAAACATATTCAACATTAAGAATTCGGGAGGCAAAATAATAATTTTTTTCTCCTGCCAGTTATTTCACACCAACATATATTTCCAAATGCTTCTGAATTTTTAAAGGGCTTTGGATAAAGGTGTCTTAATAAAACAATAATTAATTAAAAATAATTGTTGGTAAAATATTCATATATGCCGTATTGAGAAAAGTTGCGTTTAAAATTAAGTAAAAAAATGCTTTTTAAAAAATACATTCATACTTGTAATAACTCCAAGAACATAAAATTAAGCACACTTGCTTCAAAATGAAGACAGGTGAGTTAAAATTTAAGAACTAATTTCTTGTTTTTGAATAAAATGAATGAATGTTATGAAGTGAAAGGACTTCAATCAACCTGCAAGTTTTGTTGAATTTTAAAAATATTTTTTTTTTTCGCCGAAGGCATTTCTGAGATCAATCGCCGAGTAAAAATTGATTGTACGACTCTCTTATCTACATGCACGAGCGAAAGAAGTTTTAGCCTAGTCAAAAGCTATCTGCGAGCTACCATGGCCAGAGAAAAATCAAACGGTCTTTGAAATTTATGTTTTTAATTCTTCATTTTCTATTATTGCTCGTCATTGCATAATGTAGTAAGACAATTCTTACTATATTAAAATTACAAATAATTTACTAATCCAAATAAGTATTCATTATAAGTAAATTAATTAATTAATACTTAATTACTTTTAACTAAATATAAAATTAATTATGTGTTATTTTAAAGTTAAATTAGAGAAAATTTTCTCGTCCCCCTCGTCGAAAAATGCCTGCCAGCGCCCCTGCTTTTGCTAATCCATCACTGTGCCAAATTTGGTCCCAGTATATTAAACGGTCTGGGCGTGCATATAGTAGACAAAAACGAGCATAATACTAAAAAAATGCTCTTATATATATATATATATATATATATATATATATATATATATATGCTAACCTATAAACCTTATCATGTTAAAATTCATTTTATTAAAATAACTATTCAAAATTATATGTTAAGGTACATTCGAATCGAGTGGAACTCCGTTACCGTAGAAATTTGATATTTTATATAAAAAGTATGTATTAAAGTAATGCATTTTTTATTATATATTTGATGACGGAATTTCATTCAAAGTATGAAAATAAATAAAAAACTGTTTAAGAGTGGCAGAATTTAAACGAAAATGTATCTCCCCAGATCTATAACGAAAATTTATAAAATGAGTAAATGGAAAATGAATCCATGATTCACCAATAATGAATGTTTTCATTCATTATTGGTGAATGACACCTGATTGTTCTCGTTCATTCACTAATAAAGAATGAATAACATGCGGATATCGCAATGATCCAAAATGTATTTTCAGAGCATAAATGGTAGTCAGAATTTGTATTTGACTTTCAGTTTTTATTCGATACATTTCCAAAGAAATATTTATTTGATAGTTAATAAAATGCTCAAAATATTCTTAAAGGAGTTGTTAATATAGTTGCATTCAAATGAAATAAAACATTCATAATTAAAAATATATAACAGATTTAAAAGTTAATAAAATAACGGTAAGTTTTCTGAAAATTGGCATATAATATTCTCATCTTTTTAGTTCGTGTGATAAAAAAAAAAGAAAAGCTATCGGTAAATGTTGCTTTTTTCAATCGTCTGTTTCATTGAAATAATTAATCAACCCATTCATCAGTGTATCAAATTGGCAATTAAGAGGAGAGAATGAATCAAAGAGTGTGGTCGAAATACATTTCAAGGCCGCTACAAGTTGCAAGATAACATACATTTCAGAATATTGATTTAATAAAACTATAAAAAGCATTACATTTATAATGCCTATAAAATATGATTTAAAATCGATCATTCTCAGATTAATGTATCAATAAAGTTTGCCAAAGTAATCAATTAATTTTTTAAACGATGCTATTGTCCAATCCAATTTCCGACTGTTCTTTTAAGTAAAAAAATAAATAAAAATAGTCATGCGTTTCAGAAAACGATCAACCACAATAAGTCTATCTGTGTGGTCTGCTGAAGTCACACCGGGGGAATGAAGAAAATAACTCTCCCCTTCCTCCTATGGGCTGGAAGCTGGAACGCTTATTTGTTTTCCTCTTCGAATTACAAAAGCTCCGTAATCATTCAAAAACGCATATCACAACAAGAAGGATGATTTACAGAAAGACTTATTGAACCGCGATCGGGGAAAATTGCGATCAGGAGGAACAGGAAACGAGGAAACTGCGAAATGTGATAAAATAATAGGGAGGTGGTGTAAGGTGATCTGCCGTGACCAAAGACCTAATCCCGTGGGTCATGGATCTGCACGATGAAGACGCTGCTCCCCCTCGACCTGAGTGGGTGAGTTGATGCCCCCCCCCTGTGTGGGGAGGGTAGTTCATACATTTGTGAGAGCTTTTAGATTAGCATTTGATGGCGCCATCTGTTGACAGTATATAGAACTAAAACCTTATAAAAGTATATTAAAAGATATGAAATTAAAAAAAAACACTTTATGCACATTTAATTAAAAATGACTGAATCACACCTTTTCGACTGTAGTATTCATCACTGGTATTTGTGATTTTTTGATATTACGAAGAAAATAACAGTTCGTCAAATATTCGTCATCCCTACTATATAACGATAAGAAGTCGCAATAATCGTTCGCAACTGCGATCGCAATGTTAAAGGACCAGAAACTGTGAAGTCAAAGGATGACTTCCGTTATTAATTACTATTGATTGTGACCCGTTAACTCATGTTCCAACCACAGAGAAGAAGAATCAGAGGTCTCACTCCCATAGACCATAATGGCAACTTTTTTAACATTGCGTTTCACATAGACGGTACGCCACCAATGTGCCACAATGGAACTAACCGGACGCTTCCCTATCGTCATGACAACGATGTAAACAGTTATTTAAACGTCACCGTGACGTCATTGTGACGCGAGCGGTAAGGAAGACGTTTCTCTATCGTTATGACAACGATGTAAAGTTATTTCAATTCCTATCGTTATTATTTTTATTGAATTTTTCGACGTTTTGTTTTTCGACGATTATTTAATTTGAGAATAGCCGATTTTTTGATACTTTATTAATTTTACTGCCTAAATAATATAATTCTGAAATAACGCTTTTCTCACCAATATGAATCTCACTCTTTGTAGAGTACCAATAATTTAAAACATATGGATATACAATTTAAGAAATATTAAATTTATTTCAGATAAATAAATTATATTTATTCTTTATCAAGAAAAGTTCTTTCCAATCAAAATTTTTTAAATTCCAGAGGAAATTATTTTTTGTTAAGTTAATATTATACTATCTTTTTCAGAATATGCTGAAACAAATTAATTTTTCATAACTTCGCATTCATTCTTTTTAAAAAATTGAAAGAATGTAATTTTAATACAGAAAATTCATTTGCAACGTTAATATTTATCAATTTTTGTATTCCCCAGTAAGAAATGAATAGTGTTATTTAGTTTTGAACCAAGATGCTATAATAAATGTCAAAGATTCAAAATAAAGCACACTATTTTATTGAGCAAACATAATTAGTAGCATTTAAATATATTAAACGGTAAAATATACCTGTTCTCATCCGGAGGAATCCTGAATAATACTCGTCCAGGAGTTTCACACACGGAACACGTCCTTAAGCCATTTCTGAACCTTATTTTCGGATAGGCAGTATCGGCGGTCGTATCCATCACTGATCCTAAAAAAAATAAGACAACAGTACACACAGAAAAAAATACATATACAATAATAAATATGAGCAAAATAATAATAATTCTAAAATATTAAGCAGAATATAGAAGGTAATTTCGATAGCGAGCTCTCTGTTCGTCGATCAACACAACGCACGTGAATCCACTCATATGACGGAAACCACAGAGATTCTACACAGCTCTGTGATGAAACCAATATGGCGTCCTGTTATGGTTTCTCTGTGGTTTGTAGTTCGATTGTAACGATTAGGGGCGCTGCAATAGTTAACCAAACTCCCGAATGAGACCTCTGGTACTCCTTCTCTGTGGTTCCAACATTCCCTTCCACAAACATCCAAAAGAAATTTTGCTTTCGCCATTTGTTGACGGTATAAAGAACTAAACATTAAAACTTAACGAACGAGTTTTCTGTTTTGTTTAATACATTAAGGGGTCTATTCTGATACCCCCGGTTGGGTTGGGAGACGTCACTTTTTCCGCACGTTAACAACGGGAAAAATTTATTTACAAGACCTTTGAACTTCCGCTTTGAAAATTCCTTTTACGAGTTCCGACATTTTAATGTAAATAAACAAAACAGGAAACTCCTCCATAGAAAGTATATTAAAAAGAAATAATTTTTTTATTTAAGTTTTTTAAATAAAAGTGATGAAATGATAGCAATAGCAAAAATATTTGTTCTTAAAAATATCGCGGATTATCATCCCTATTTCCAATCGTTCCTTTCACAGAGACTCTTTCCACTCTTTCTCTGTGGTTCCTTTTTTCAGATTTTGAACGTCTTCTCCGTTCTGGATCGAACTGAGTTAAAATGTGCTAAAACCGGTCAGAGGAGAGACTCGTTATCCAGAGGACACATCTTGTTCCGGACTGGTAGAAAGGGGGAAAGCATTAGAAGTAGATGGGGGATATAGCTGATCCGGAGGACAGATTTTATTCCGGCGTGGTAGAAAGACGGCTTGCTGTATGGTTACCTTCGAGTAAAACATTTTCGCCAACAGATGGAGGATTCGTTTATTCGCCAAGAATGGGATTCATTTTTCTAATGCTTGCTTGGGATTAGCAGTTGCTTGTTGACGGAGCTAGGCCTTATGCAGGCGTGTTCTCATTTAATAAAATGATAATAACCTTATATAAATGGATCGTATAAACACAAAATTAAAATTTTTTAAATTTTACGATTCTTATTTTTGATTGGTATGCAAAATAATGATATGAATGAAGGTTTTGCTTTGTTGAGCATAAAAAAATATAGATCTTTTACAGGATGTACTCTTTTTAATAAAATGACAATGAACTAATCCGATTTTATTATGTAAACGGATTTAAATTTCATGCATTTTATCTTCGATTGATTTGCGAAATGTAGCTGAATGTTTGTACAGGAATTTGAAATGAACGTTTTCATTTAAAAAATTTTAATGAAAGCTATAAATGGTGCTTTTTTTTAGAAAGAATTAATTTTATTCCTTTGCAGTATGGCCGTGATCAATTTGTTCATTTGGAAAGGAAAAGTATTGTATTAAAAATTGAATTAAATACGTTTAATATTAGAGAAAATATGAGCATTTGTACTAAACAATTTTTACTGCGCATATGCGAGAAGTAGCATAATTTTTTTATAACTTCTAAGCCAGATATATAGAGCAACTTATAGAAAAATTCAAGTTGAATCCCTTTAAAATTCGGAAAGATGTCGGCATTTAAGTGAGGTGAATTTAAATTTATCTTTGACAGAAGCTAAGTAGTGAGGATTCCTACACAAACTAATATTTTATAAACTTGAATCTTCGAACAATTATAGACGAAATGTAATTTAAATAATGCATTTAATTCATAAGTCTACATGGGAATTCAAGTTATTCAACTTTCCTAAAATTCAATGTTACTGTTTGTACCAACAAAGTATCATTGGGAATGCATTTACTTTACAAAAAAAAAAGGAAAGAAAGATCACATTATGGATAGGGTCAGGTGGGGTAAAATGGGTAGTAGTAGCTTTTCACTTCAGAAGTATTGTCAAAATATTACATTTTAAAACCTTTTTTTTTCTATACATTACACATCTTAAGCATAAAATTAAGTAAGTTTCATTAGTAATTTGATATATGTAGATGTTTGCTGGGAGACAGTTTTTAACCATATGTTTTGTATACCCATTTTTACCCCACGCAGGTGAAAATGGATATATTGTGGGGTAAAATGGGTATGCAAATTTGATACAGTAGCGAATGTTAAAAAAAAATATTTGTTCCAGTACAGTGATATAATAACAGTAAAAGTCAGATTTAAAAAATGTTTATTAATTTATATAAAAAGGCACAGATTAAACAATAAATTTGTCAAAAAATAAAATAGTGTTTTTTCCTCCAACGTATGATTCTGTATATCTGTTATTCTTCAAAAAAATTAATGACCTCTGTTATTAAATTGTGGCTCATTTAAAATTTTTATTATCTGAATTATTTTTGATATAATCGATGTCATTTAAAGCCAGAAAAGTGAAAGTTTCCCATCTTAATTTTTTCATTTATAGGTATCTCCTTAAACAGCCATAATTTTGCTAATGAAGTCTAGCTTGCTTTTCTCCCTCAATATAATGCTTTTACCCAGGCACCTACTGTTAGACTGTGTATTTTCAGTAATATCATTTCCAGATACTTCTTTTGCAAGGAAATTATATTGTTATTTTCTCTTTCAATTTTTAGTCTTTCTATTACATCTTCACTTGTTAAAATTTCACCAGTACTTGTCTGTATACATTTGCATTTTTGCTTTGAATTATTCAGGTATGCAGTTGTGAAATTTCAAGCTTTTTGGCGATATTTTTGTGCATTTCAAATCTTTGTATAATGAAGAAATTGTGCTTTGTGATCTCCACTCTTGGGGTGGAGACAAGGACATGTTCTGAGAACTTGAAGGCATACAGGAGAAAACAGAAACATCTGGTTGCAAACTTTCGGCATCTGGCAAAGAAAGTGTTATTTTGTGTGGAACTGCTTTTAGGTTTTAACTATACACTTTAGATCCCATATCTTGCCATAAATTTTAAAAATTAAACAATTGTGCGCTTTTCTTCCTGAGAGAAAACTGGTAATTTTCCAGATCCTTTATGTGTCGGATTTTTTGAAAAACTAGTTATAATATGGAATATTTATGTTTCATTAATTTACAATTTATCATAAATGAATAATTTATTTAAAGAAAAAAATAATACTCTATCTATCCTACACAAGATGCAGAATGTTAAGCCTAACCATATACCCATTTTCTAAATATAAGATTTAAAAAGAATGATATTTTTTTTCCTTAGTTACAAGTTGAAGCAGCAGCAGAAATGTCCAAAAAGATATTATGCCACTATAATAAGAATTCCTCAATAATCTGGTCCTGGCAGTGAAAGTTAGAATGCGTAAGGCATAAACTTGTCCACTTCAATTTAATGTGTTACCACTCACTTATAAATAAACTGTGAAAAAAAAATATCAGTTGAGAAAAGGAAGTCAGAACAGCTAACTATTGTTGCACAAAATCTTACCGTGGGTGTATGGTGTAAATAGTCCAACACGCAGGATAATGGAGAATGAAGGTTTATTTACAAATATGTAGGAAAACACGTAACACAGGTACAGGAAACAATAGTCCTTGCACAGATTACCAATGTAAATAGACAACAATTCACAAGTATTCACAGTTCAGCACTTTGATATCTAACAGCACAAACAGTCAGCAAATAACTAGTCACGACAATAACAGCTCAGCTCACCAGCTGATTAGCTCACACAGCAGATAGAACTCCGAAGACGTTTACGCTTCACAGTAACCAGTCGTTCAAAGACCCTGTTGTGGTCCAAACGCGGTCTTATATACTCTCCCCGTTAGGTCGTGACGTCACATAGAATTTTCATGAAAATCCTAGATCTCGGCCCCTAATAGAAATATCGAGAAAAGGGTTGCATTTTCGAGAATAATCTATTTGTCGCCAAGGTCGCCAAGTTTGTCGCCAAGTCGCCAAAATGGTCGCCAAGTTTGTCGCCAAGGTCATGCGTGCCACGAGAGTCGCTGAGGTCACTCCATGCTTCACCTTGTAAAACCCTCTTCCCAACCATAAGACCTGTATTGCTGGGAAGCGACTTTCCATGACTGTAACACTGCTCCCCTCTTCAAAGACTGACGTCCCGGCAGTCTCATTACACCGAACTGTGATCAGTAGCCCGGTAGGGGGTTAGCCGATTGATGTGAATTACTTTTGGCTTGGCGTTAGGTGACCTCTGAACTCTGTAGATGACATCGTTCAGTTTCTTGACGATAGTATAAGGTCCTTCCCAGTTCTGTTGTAATTTCGGGCTCAGACCTCTCCGTCGCTTCGGGTTATACATCCAGACTTGGTCTCCCTCCTTAAAATGATGGCCGGTTGCTCCGGAATCGTAGCGAGTC